>CABHPQ010174633.1:0-23700 GCA_902168405.1 Peromyscus aztecus
TTTTTTTTTTTTTTTTTTGTAATTTTTGGAGACAAGGTTTCTCTGTGTAGCCTTGACTGTCCTGGAACTCACTCTGTAGATCAGGCTGGCCTCAAACTCACAGAGACATGATTGCTTCTGCCTCCCGAGTGCTGGGATTAAAAGCCGCGCCACCACCACCTGGCTCCCCATTTTTTTTTTAAATTTGTTTTTTAAACCATCTTACTACTTAGTTCAGGCTGGCCTCCAACTTGTAAGCCTCCTGCCTCTGCCTCCGAAGTGCTAAAATTGTGCCTCTGTGCCCAACCAGTCATTTTTTTATATTATGATCTGTTTTATTTTCTTTCTTTTTTAAAGATTTTTATTATTTATGTATATGAGTGCTTTATCTGCATGTACAACTTCATGCCAGAAGAGGGCATCAGATCCCACTAGAGACAGTTGTGAGCCACCATGTGGGTGCTGGGAGTTGAACTCAGGACCTCTGGAAGAGCAGGCAGTGCTCTTAACCACTGAACCATCTCTCCAGCCCCTATTTTCTTTCTTTTTTATGACTACAAATAAAAGTCTATTAAACAAAAATTAAGGTATTTATATTTCATAGTTTACTAAGGCTACAGAAACACTAGGCTTTTTCAGTTCTTCCCAAAAAGTTTGTCTTTACTTCACCAGCCACTGAAATGACCTGACAAAATGCTGATACAAAATACCTCTGGCAGCAACAACCAACCCATTTGTGTGGGGGGTGGATAGGGGGTGTTGAAAAAGGGTCTCACTCTATAGCTCTGGCTGTCCTGGAACTCAATCTGTAGACCAGGCTGGCCTCAAACTCACAGAAATCCACCTGCCTCGGCCTCCCGAGTGCTGGGATTAGAGGCATGTGCCACCACACCTGGCTTTTACCCAACATTTTCAAATTCAACCAAACCGATCTTATGCCTGCTAGATACCAAATGAACTTCCTGAAAACCATGGGATGGTTAAAGAGCAAGCTTAAAGTCCTCTCATTAGTTTCCTTCAGTCGTAAGGAATAAAAGTTAATGTGGCTGGTAATCAGGGACCTGAGAATTTGGTTTTTAATTTCCTTGAGTATTGGCTGGATTTTGTATTCGATGGCCAGCCCTTTTTGTTTGCAGTTATCAAAGTCATTTCCACAGTTGTTTCCTCAGGAGAAGAAAAGCTATGGATACCATCAAAATTGATAAAGGCTCGATTTGAACAAGAGAGAAGAGGTGATAGTTTATCTACCAGAGTGACCATTTTATTTAAACTAACTTACACAACTAACAAATGGTTTTCATTTGATCAGATATAACTTGCCATAAGGGAACCTCCCCAAAATTAGGGTTGGGGAAGGGTTTTGTTTGTCTTTTCAGGAGAATAAAGCATCCAGCTAAGGAATCTGAAGACCACTGGACAAATGAGACATGTGAAGAAAAATGACAAATCATCCAGAAAAAAAATGTCCCAAGAAAAAGAGTAAATTGGCCTATTGATATATCACGTTTCAACAGGATAAAATTTCATAAATTTTCCCAAATGTTTGTTTCTGCTGTTCTCTACAGACATATAATACAAATGGTCTTTTTGTAGTCCCAGTTCAATTAAAAATTAAAGCTGGCTTTGGAGTTAGAGTGTGGCTCTCTCCTTCTCCAAACCCAAGCGTGCTTATTAAAGTAAAATCTAAAATCTCTGTCTCACGTCAGAAGAGCCACCTGATATGGAACAGAAGACAAACAAAAAATTAGGGACTATTTTATTGCCACTAATCTCATAATCCTTTGGTTTTTATTTTGACTCTTTAAAGCTTTTCTTAAGGTATAAATATTATATCAAAATTTATAAGATTAATATATATTTTAAACTTTTTGTCATGATATTAATGGTCATATAGAATACTAACTAATTCTAGAAAAAGGCTTCATCTATCTTCCTGTACAATATTTCAGGTTTAAGTCTCTATCAGGTAACTAAGAATTAATTAATTAATTAATTAATTAATTAATGTTGATCCTTTAACCTCTTTGAGATCTGCTGCATATGATATTTAAAACATTTAAGTTTTCTGCAATGCATTATGACCATGCCTAATATCAACCTTTGAAGTCTCCAAAAGGATGATGGGGCCACACAACAATTCCACATGGACTATGATAACACCACTAAGCTGAAAAAAAAAAAAAACACCCAAAGATTGGCTTTAGACTACAAACTGTTCAGAAAAGTCTCAACGTGGCTAGCTAAAACAATCCAGCTTCACAGACTTGAGACAAGCCCTGCACTTTCCCATTACACAGAGACTAGATAACAAATGATACAGCTACCTCTCACAGGACTTGACAATGAACCCAACTTTTTCTTTTCAGGATCCTCTAGAGATGCTGTCACCCCCAGACAGCAGGAAGTAAACTTAAGAACAGGATGCCCACCTTCCCAAGAGGTGGGGTGGGTGGTTTTTGGGTCTTTGAATGGGTTAAGGATATTTGTCATCATTTAGGGTGGTTTCAATTTGTTATTGGTAATGGTCAGGAAAAAAGCTAAACAAAGGAGATTAGCTTCAGGGTACTTGTTTTGAATAAAAGAAAGGAAAAAGGAATACAGAAATGATAGGATAAAGGGAAGATTATTGAATCTACTTTTAAAAAGCAAATACTTGGGGGTTTTGTGGGGTTTTTTTGCAACTACTTATTTTAAATATTTTACATTGATATGGATCTTTGTATATTGATACAAAATTGAGATTATTTTTGTTAGAACATTCTATGCATATATTTCTAACCTTGTTCAAGGTATTATTCCTATACATCTCATTTAACAATGTAATGCAAATTTCTAGTCCTTGAAAGTTATTATTACAAACTATTTAGGATAATAAAGAAATGTAGGTTAGTAATTAGTCACATAATACAATCAAACTTGTAGTCATATTAGGTATGTTTTCAAGGTCAAACGGAGATATATTTTAGATAGGTCATCTTCAAACACTTCAGAGATCCACAGAATATGGCATTTAAAATGTTTAATAACATAGGTTTTCTTTTTTTTATGACAATGAGACATGTCTACTCCTGGCAGCACCAATCTACTTCAGAAAAGATGATGGGTATTGAACAAACTCCATATAGAGTTTACTTTCTTTGTGGCAAAAGTTAGCTACTGGGCAAGAAAATGCCCTTACCTCGACTGCTGACAATGTACTGTCCAAATTGGACAAGCAGGACACAAAAGAAAGGACTACTGAACTTTGCCAAGACAAGGTAGGACAGCCCTTCAGAATATCCTGCTTCACAGAAAAGTCTGTAAAATATGCTAGGCCTGTAGGCAGAAGGTGGATGCCCCAATGTTGCAGAGGAACCTTGGGTGACTGTCCAGGCAGTCGGCTGTTTCTGTCATTTCTCACAATTTTTTGGAAGTCGCTTGCTTGCACTTCCTGCTTACTCAGATAATATTTTCTTCTGGAGTTGAAGACTAGATGGTTATAGTGTTTTCCTTGTTAACAAATACAGAAAAGAAAAAAAAGCCAGGCGGTAGTGGCAAGCGCCTTTAATCCCAGCACTCCGGAGGCAGAGGCAGGCAGATCTCTGTGAGTTGGAGGCCAGCCTTGGCTACAGAGTAAGATCCAGGAAAGGCACCAAAGCTACACAGAGAAACCCTGTCTCAAAAAACCAAAAAAAAAAAAATACAGAAAAGAAACTCACTAAAGAGATATTTGAGAGACATGAAATGATAGTCTTCAGTTGGTAATACAAGTTAGGATAGAAAGTGAATTAGATACAACAATTTGGACTCACCAAAATAGGATAAATAATGGAGTATTTTCTCTGAATTTGTCAAGTATTAATGGACTAGACATTATTGATTAATTATTGCCTGTATATATTGTATATAGTTATTGCTCTTATTGCATATAGTTTTTCTTATATTAGTTATAATCTTTATTTTTAGACAAAAAGGGGAAATGTGATGATATTTTGTGTATGATTTAACAAATAAAGCTTGCCAGAAGATCAGAGGGTAAAGCGAGCCACTAGTTAGTCATACAGGCCAGGCAGCGGTGGAACACACCTTTAATCCCAGCAGTTGGGATCTCATGCCTTTGGTCTCAGTACTTGGAAGGCACACACGCCTTTAATCCCCGCACTAGGGAGATGGAGACAGGAAGTGATATGGCTGGGCGGAGAAAGGAATATAAGGCAGGAGGAGAAAGGAGCTTGGTTCTTTCGTCTGAGGAGTTGGTGAGGTAAGAGGAGGCTGTGGCTTGTTCCTTTCAGCATTTACCCCAATATTTGGCTCTGGGTTTTTATTAAGACCAATTAAGATTTGTGCTACACACAGTTTTAAATTTCTTCTCTCTTTCTCTTCCTCCTCCTCCTCTTCTTCTTTTGATAGTGGCTAGCTGTGAAGCTCTGGATGGCCTGGAATTCACTATGTAGACCAGGCTAGTCCTGAATTCACAGAGATCTCTCTGTCTCTGCCTCTCAAGTGCGAGGATTAAAGGTGTGCACCACCAGGCTAGGGCCCTTAGTTTCTTTTCTCTCTCCCTGCCTGCCTTTTCCCTCTTTTGTCAACAAAAGTACCAAGCATTTTAGATATTATATCAAATTTTTGGTTGGTTGTAAAATATTTGTTTATTGCCAGGCAGAAGCAAGAGGAATCTCTGTGAGTTCCAGGCCAGCCAAATATACATAGAAAGTTCCAGGACAGTTAAGACTAAATAAAGGGACTGTCTTTTTTTAATGTTTATTTTTTTAATGTACAGGAGTCTTTTGCCTGCATGTACGTATATGTACCATGTGTGCCTGGTGCATGTGGAGATCAGAATAGGGCAGCAGATCCTCTGGAACTCGAATTACAGAATTACAGACGGTTGTGAGCCATCACGTGGGTGCTGCGGACTGAACCCTGGTCCTCTGTAAGAGCAGTGAGTGCTCTTAACTGCTGAGCCATCTCTCCAGCCCCCAGAATCTACCTTCATGGCATAAAAACACATAAACACACACATTCATACATGTAAATAATCATATTTTTAGAAGAAGTAGAGCTGTTAGTGGAGGCACATACCTGTAATCCCAGCAGGTGGTAGGTAGAGGCAAGAGGATCAGGAATGCAAGGCCAGCTTCAGCTGTATAAGTTCAGGAGCCCTGTCTCAAAATAAAAAACAAAATAAGGGGCTGGAGGGATGGAGCTTTGGCTGCTCATTCAGAGGACCTGGATTTGAGTTCCAGGACCCATGTATCGATTCACAACTGTAACTCTAGTTCCAGGAGATCCAGTGGCCCTTCTGAACTCAGAGGGCACCAAGCATCCAGCGATACACAGACCTACATGTAAGCAAAACACTCATACACATAAAAATTGTTAAAATTTAAAATGTGGCAAACAATTTAGCTCAGTGGGTAAAAGCCCCTGCCACCGAGCCTGATAACCTGCGTTTAATCCCAGGACCCACAAAGGTGGAAGGAGAGAATCAACTCCCCAAGTTATCTCTTGACCTCCACATTCATGCTGTGGCACATATGTACCCATTCACACACACACACACACACACACACACACACACACACAAACACACATAAACACACAAACACACACACAAACACACACACAAACACACATAAACACACAAACACACATAAACACACAAACACACACACACAAACACACACACATAAACACACAAACACACACACACAAACACACACACATAAACACACAAACACACAAACACACACACAAACACACATAAACACACAAACACACAAACACACATAAACACACACACACAAACACACACACATAAACACACAAACACACACACACACAAATGTAATATTTTAAAAAGAGCCAAGTTTGGCAGCTCACAATTGGGAAGCAGGCAGGAGAATCACAAGTTCAAGGGAGTTCCAGGTTAAGACCCTATCTTGAAAGGAGGATTGGGGTGGTAGCACATACCTTTAACACCAGCACTCCAGAGACAGAGGCAGGTAGGTTTCTATGAGTCTACATAGTAAGTTCCAGGCCAGCCAGGGCTACATAAGTGAGACTATATTTAAAAAAAAAAATGTTGGAACTTGATTCTAACTCAATGATAGACTACTGTGAAATAACAAATAGGGACTAGAGAGCCAGGTCAGCAATTAAGAGCTCATTCAACTCTTGCAGAGGACCAGAGTTCAGATCCCAGCACCCAGATCAAGCTGGTCAAACTACCTGGTATATGCAGCTCTAGTGCAACCAGCTTCCTCTCTGACCTCCACAGGTAATCACAGTCATGTGCACATAGCCCCACAAAAACCACGAATACACATAATTACAAATAAATCTTTTGAATTTAATAAAATTAATTTAAAAAAAGTTGTCAAGGATGTGGAGAAATTGGAACCCGTGTGGATTGCTGGTGGGAGTGTAAAATGGTGCAGCTGCTGTGGAAAACAGTATGGCATTTCTTCAAAAAAATTAAAAATAAAGTGCCATATGGTCCAGCAATCTCACATCCGGCATATACTCAAAGGAATTGAAGGCAGGGTCTTGTTTTCCATTTTTGTTTTTGAGGCAGGGTTTTTCTGTGTAGCCCTGGATGTACTGAAACTCCTATGTAGACCAGGCTGGACTCAAACTCACAGAGATCCACCTGCCTCTCCAGTGCTGTGCTTGCAACACCCAGATTTGTCTGGGTTTTATTGTTGTTTTGGAGACAGTCTCTTGATCCCAGGCTCCCTAAAACTGTGTACTCAAAGATGACCTTAAACTCTTGATCCATCTGCTTCCACCTTCCAAGTAACAGAACCACATAACTTTGCCACTATACCCAGCTCTAAAAGTAATGGGTTTTTGTTGCTGTTATTAAAAAAATAATAATAATAGGATCTCACTATGCTGCTCAAGCTGGCCTGGAACTCAAAATGTAGACCAAGCTGGCCACAGAATTCTACCTGCCTCTATCTCGTGAATGCTGGCATTACAGTCATGGGTCAGAGCAAACAGAGTCTTAAAGAGATTATTTGTACACCTGCCAATGACTCTGGAGTGCTAGAATTAAAGGTGTGCACCACCGCCCAGCATCTTCTTTAATTTAAAAAAAAAAAAAAAGATCAGGGCTAATGAGATGGCTCAGGGGTTAAGAGCACTGACTGTTCTTCCAGAGGTCCTGAGTTCAGTTCCCAGCAACCACATGGTGGCTCACAACCATCTATAATGAGATCTGGTGCCCTCTTCTGGCCTGCAGGGATACATGCAGACAGAACACTATACATAAAAAAATAAATAAAAAATAAAAAAAGATTATGGGTATTTTGCCTACAAGTTTGTCTGTGCACCACATTCATGCAGTGCCCAAAGACTCCAGAAGAGGGCAACGAATTCCCTGGGAAGATACTTACAAGCTGTCATGTGGGTGCTGAGAATCAAACCAAAATCTTCTGGAAGAGCTTCCCATGCTCTTAACTGCTAAGCCATCTCTCCAATCCCCATTACTCACCTTCAAAAGGAAGTAAATTTACAAGGTATTGGTGATACATGTCTTTAATCTCATCACTCTGGAGAAAGAGATATTTGAGATCAGCTTGGAGTATACAGTGAATTCAAGGCTAACCTGGACTATACAGAAAGACCTAAAAAAATGAAAACCTCTGGGGGTTGTAGATCAGTGGTGGAGGACTGATTCACCGGCATGCTTGGAATTTTAGGTTTAATCCTCAATAGCAACATCAATTTTTTTTTTAACTCACCAAGCATGAAGTAGAGGATGCATTAGCAATGACTTACGAGCTAGAAGATGGCTCAGCAGATAAGGGCCCTTGCTTCCTAGCCTTGAAGACTAAAGTTCAGTCTCTGGGACTCACATGATGGATGAAAAGAACCAACTCCTGCAAATTGTCTTCAGACCACATGACTACATGTGCACCAAAATAAAAATAATAAATTATTAATACAAACAATAATTAATTAATTAATATAAAAGCCGTTTGGGCCACAAAAATATGTGTAAAAGCACTTGCTACAGAAGCTTCACCACTTGAATTTGGATCCCCAGAACCTGTGTAAAAGCTAGATGTAATCCCAGCACTCCCGAAACAGGATGAAAAACAGGATGGGAGAATTCTAAGGAAGTCCTCCTCGGGCACTGTGCACAGTGGCAAATAAGAGAGACTCTGCCTCAAAAACAAGGGAGGAAGGTGGTGAGGACCATTACCTGAGGTTGTCCTTTGACCTACACATGTGCATCACGGCACTCACATGCTCCCACACACAAGTACACAGACACACAAACACACACACACACACTCCATACAGGTACATATACACAAATGTAAAAATGTGACCAAGTGTGGTGGCTCACACCCAGCACTTGGGAGGCAGAGGCAGGCAGATATCTGAATTTGAGGCCAGCCTGGTCTATGGGGTTCCAGGACAGCCAGGGCTACACAGAGAAACCCTGTCTCAAAAAATAAATAAATAAATACTTATTTTTTTTTCATCAGAGTGAATTAAATTTTTGAAAGAAAAGTGAGAGAATGTCAGAGAGTGCCAGGGGCTCCAGGGAGGAATGAACACATTATGGCTGTATCGAATCCCACAGAACTATACTTAAAGTGGTGAAATAGTAATTTTGTCATAGTTTTTATTAGAAGACAAATGCATGAGATACCACAGTACTCCTATTAGAATGTCTAAAATCCAAAACATTGATACCTTCAAATGCTGGTGAGGATGTGGAGAAACAGAAAATCTCATTCACTACTAATAGAAATACAAAATATGCAGTTGATTTGGAAGTTACACAGTTTCTTAGAAAGCTAAACATGCCAGGCAGTGGTGGCACACACCTATAATTCCAATACCCCGGAGGCAGTGGCAGGTAAATCTCTGTAAGTTCAAGGCCAGTTTGTTCCAGGACAGCCAGGGCTGTTACACAGAGAAACCCAAGCTAAAAATATCCCTACTATAAAGTCTAGCAAATCATATTCCTAGGTAATTACCCAAATAAGCTGAAAGCTTATGTCTAACACATAAAACTGCTTACAGATGTTTTGAAAGTTTTATTTATAATTGCCAAAAAGAGGGAGCAACTGAGGTCTCTCAAATAGGTGAACAAATAAATGAAGTATAGTGCATCTGTATAAAACGAACATTTGACGACAAAAAGGAATGAGGGCCTGGAGATAAAGCTCCATGGTTAAATACGCTCGCTGTTCTTCCAGAGCCTGAGTTTCATTCCCAGCACCCACATTGGGCAGCTGACAACCACCTGTGACTCCAGCTCTAGGGAATCTGATGCTCTCTTCTGGCCTCTGCAGGCCTTGCACTCAATGCATCAACATTCTCATAACTTTAGACAGATAGACACAGATAGAGTCTTCATTTAAAAAAAAAAATAAGTGGTTGGGCGGTGGTGGCATATGCCTTTAATCCCGGCACTCAGGAGGCAGAGGCAGGTGGATCTCTGAGTTCAAGGCCAGACTAGTCTACAGAATGAATTCCAGGATGCTCAAGGCTGCACAGAGAAACTCTGTCTTGGAAAAAAAGAAAAAAGAAAGAAAGAAAGAAAGAAAGAAAGAAAGAAAGAAAGAAAGAAAGAAAGAAAGAAAGAAAGAAAGAAAGAAAGAAAGAAAGGAAGGAAGGAAGGAAGGAAGGAAGGAAGGAAGGAAGGAAGGAAGAAAGGAAGGAAGAGAAAGAAAGAAATGAGTTACCAGCCAGGAATAGAGACACGCACCTTTAATCCCAACTTTTAGGAGGCAGAGGAGATCATTCTCTAGAGTTTGAGGCTATCCTGGTCTATATAACGAAGTCTAGGCCAGTTGAGACTACACAGGAGACCCTCTCTCAAATAAACAAAGTAAACAAAATAAAATTCTCCATTAAAAAGATTGATCCTGAGTCAGTAAGAGAGCTCAGGTAAAGGCACTTGCTGAACAAGCAAGATGACCTGAGTTTATCCCAGGAACCCGGGGTTCAGGGAGAGAACTGACTCTCTGAAGTTTTCTTCTGACCTGCATGAGAACATGTGCGCACACACTCATGCACACAATTTTTTTAATGGACCTATACACTTGGTTGTGATGGAATACATCTCTAGTCCCAGTATTCAGGAAGCAAAGGTAAAGAAATGGCCATCATTTGGCAGCTAGGACTACAGGGCAAGACCGAATCTCAAACATCCAAAAAAGCAGAACACTGAGTAAGGTTGGAGAAACTTTTTTTTTCCCCCAAGACAGGGTGTTTCTGCATAATAGTCCTAGGTGTCCTGGAATTCACTTTGTAGACCAGGCTGGCCTCAAACTCACAGAAATCCACCTGCCTCTGTCTCCCAAGTGCTGGATTAAAGGTGTGCACCACCATTGCCCAGCTGAGAAACACTTTTTTTTTTTGAGGGTAAGAGTACATGCTACTCTTGCCATGGACCTGGGTTTGGTTTCCAGCACCCATATCAAGCAGCTCACAACCACCTGTAACTCTAGATCCAGGGGGTCCAATGCCCGCTCCTGTCCTCAGGTACCTGCAGGCATATAATCACATACATATTATGAGCATTACAGTTCAGTTGGAAAGGTATCCTGGCAGTCAGGATCCAACTAATAATACCACAAAGTCACACTGCACAACAAACCTCATACAAGAGATTTATTGGGAGGGAAAAAAACAGGTCAGCTGTCTCTGCTCAGGTGAGAAACAGCAGGGAACTGAACAGAAGGCAGGGTTTATATGAACAGAAGGCAGGGTTATATAGTGTTTCTTGTGGAGGGGGGTGGAACTTTTCAGGGTGAAGCTTTCCAGGGTGTGTTTGGTGAGATTTCAAGTCCAGAGCTTGGGCTTTTTACTCTGTGGGGTAGAGGCAGGGTCCAGCCAATAGGACAGTTACAGTGTTCTGTGGGTGGAACCTGGCAGTTGGAGCTCCTCAGGGGAGGGACTTGACCACTCGTGAGGCCTACGCATATACTTGGGTGCACGCACATACACATAAAATAAATTAGCCATTAAAAACTTTGACTGGGGGCTGGAAAGATGGCTCGGTGGTTGAGAGCACTGACTGCTCTTCCAGAGGACCCGGGTTCAATTCCCAGCATCCACATGGCAGGTATGGGGTGAATGCTGGAAGATCAGAGAAACAGAAGATGCCACAGCCACCTCACCTTGCCAATTCCTCAGCTGATCTTGTTTCCTCAGATTAGATGCCTCTCAGCTGAACTGTGCTGCTCAAAAGCCTGAAAGCTTAACCAACCCTAGTTCCTGGTTTTCACGCCTTATATACCTTTCTGCTTCCTGCCATCACTTCCTGGGATTAAAGGCTCACTTCCTGGGATTAAAGGCGTGAGTCACCATGCCTGGCTGTTTCCAGTGTGACTTTAAACTCACAGAGATCTGGATGGATCTTTGCCTCCCAAGTGATAGGATTAAAGGTGTGTGTGCCACCATTTTCTGGCCTCTGTATCTAGTGGCTGTTGTGTTCTCTGACCCCAGATAAGTTAATTAGTGTTCACAATATATTGGGGAACACAATATCTCCACATGCGTGGCCCTCCCTAAGCACTGGGAATTACAGGCATACACCACCACTCCTAGCCTGGCTTTCATTTTTATTTAAATGCAGAATTGTCTTGTCAAATTCCATGAGAAACTACTAGGGCTATTATTGGAATTTCATTGAATTTATAAATCAAATTATGAGTAATTAATATCTCAATAAGATTGAAAGCTGAGTACAGTGTTACAGGCCAGTACTCGAGAGACTTAAGGATTTCTGTGAGTCTGAGGCTAGTGAGTCTAGCCTGGGCTGTAGTGTAAAACCCTATCTTATAAGAAAAAAATAAATAAATAAAATCATAGTAATAAAAATAGTAATGAATCTTCTGGTACATTGATACAAATTTACAACACATATATTTAGCAAAGGATAAAAAAAACAAAATATATATTTTTTAAAAAACCTATAACTCAATAATAACAAATCAAGTCCCATCCTTTAATTCTGAAGGGACAATAAAGTCTTGTGCAGTCTGGGTTGCTCTGAAATTCAATACGTAGCTAAGGATGACAATGAACTTCTCATTCTCCTGCTCACAGCTCCTTGGCACTGTATATGCCATCATATCTGGTTGCCTGGGATCCAACCCAGGACTTCGGTGTGCTAGGCAAGCAGTCTACCAACCGAGCCACGCTTCTAGCCCCAATATTTTTTACATAAGCAAAAGACTTGAACTGATGTCTCTTTTAAAAGTCATACAGATGGCTAGCGATCACATGAAAGCATTCATAATGCTACTAATTGTCAGTGAAAAACAAAACCACAATGAAATACCGCTTCACATCCTCCAGAATGTCTAAAATTAAAAAAGACTGACAAGTGCTGAGGAGGACTTGGGACAACTGAAACTCCCATGCTCTGCTTCTAAAAGTGGAGACTGCCTTGGGAAAACAGTTGGGTGATTTCTTATAAAGCTCAAGGTCTACAGACTCTACTGGAACGGGCTGTTGCCATCACTAAGTCTACCCTGATTATTCATGTCCCCTTTCTCATTCTCGGGGTTTCACGCTACATTCCAAAGGAATAGCCCATGACTAAGAGAGTCTGACCTCTGGTCCACATCCAAACACTAAATAGAAACTGGAGGAGAGCTCAGTTGCAGGGTGTTCACCTACTGTGGGTGAATGGGTAAGCCCTAGGTCGATCCCTAGCACTGAAAACAACAAAAAAGACACCAAACTGTCTGTTTCAACCTCAATCTTCTGGAAATGTTCTCTGCCCTAACCTAGTTCTCAAGTAAACTTCCCCTACGGCCTCGGAGATTTAAAAGGGCTGGTGAGTTGGCTCAGCCATTAAGAGCACTTGCTGCTCTTACAGCAGACCAGGTTCAGTTCCCAGCACCCACATGGCTCACGGTAATCCATAACTCCAGTTCCAGGGGATCTGATACCTTCTTCTGGAGTCCAAGTGCACCATGTATGCGTGTGGTGCATATACATACATTACTCATAAAATTAATGAATCTAAGAAATGTAAAATTAAATTAATTTTAAACTTTGTAAAAAGTTTAAAAAAGGAAAACTTGAGTCATTAGTTCAGCCCTCTTTCCAGGCTAGCATTCTTTTTTTTCTTTCTTTCTTTTTTTTTTTTTTTTTAAGATTTATTTGTTATGTATACAGTGTTCTGCCTGTATGCCAGAAGAGGGCGCCAGATCTCATTACAGATGGTTGGGAGCCACCACGTGGTTGCTGGGAATTGTACTCAGGTCCTCTACCAAGAACAGCCAGTACTCTTAATCGCTGAGCCATCTCTCCAGCCCCATGTTAGCATTTTTAATATAGTTTAGCCTCTTCCTCTTCTTCCTCTTCCTTTTAGTTTAGACAAAAGCTGGCTACATACTGGTCTGGAATTTATGATCCTCCTGTCTCAGCCTCCTGAGTACTGGGATCATAGGAGAGAGAAGGGAAGGCAGGGGAAGGATGGGAGAGGACCTACTGATACATTCTGCTGGATTATCATCATCAACAGCACAGGCTGGTGAGATGGCTCAGTTGGTAAATGTCGCAGGATATTTGATCACACTATGAACCGTGAGATTTTGTTATTGACTGGAAAACCTGTTTCTAGTTGTGGTGTGGCTCAGCCTAGCACACACCTTTAATCCAAGAACTTTCTGCTTAGATATTGTAAACAGGATTAAATCAAGTCAACCATAGGTCAAGAGGCAGAGCAAGCAGTTGACAGGAAGCGAACATAGGATTATTAGGAAAAAACTATAGAGTAAAGGGAGTCAGGAGGACGGATAGAAAGACGCACAGGAAGTAGAAGGGAGGAACATTCAGTGTGAAGAGCTGGTTTTGAGATAGCACAGGAGAAGGCGGGAGGCTTCTAGAACGTTGGCTGAGGAGGAAGGTCAGCTGGGTGCTTTCTTTGGCTCTCTGAGCTAGCAGACTTTCACCCCAGCGTCTGTCTCCCGAGTCTTTAATTGCTAAAATCAAATGATTAAGATTTTGTTAAAAACAACAGGGAAAGGAGCCTGATGACCTGAGTTTGACCCTAGAACACACATGGTGGAAGGAGAGAGCCTACATACTTACATGAGCACTCTGTGGCACGTGGCATGTTCCTGCACACATGTTCACACACTCACCACATACACTCAGATAAGTAAAGTTAGAAAGGAAAAAAACCTTTTTCAGTGAATAGGGAGGCCATAGCAGGAGGATCCCCAAAAGTTCCCAGGTAGCCTGATCTACATAGTGAGTTTGAGGCCAGCTGGTCTACAGAGTGAGTTCCAGGCCAGTCAGGGCTACACAGTGAGATTCTGTCTCAAACATTTAAAGAGTGCTGTGGAGCCAGCAAGATGGCTCAGCAATAAAACCACTTTGGAAGGAGAAAACAGACTCTAAAAAGTTACCCTCTGGTTCCCATACAGGTGCCATGGTGGGTTCATGCACATGTGTGCACACACACACACAGACACATTAATTCAATTTTTTTTAGGGTTTTTTTGTTTGTTTGTTTGTTTGTTTTAGTTTTTCAAGACAGGGTTTCTCTGTGTAGTCCTGAAACTCACTCTGTAGACCAGACTGGCCTTTAACTCACAGAGATCCTCCTGCCTCTGTCTTCCATGTACTAGGATTAAAGGCATGTGCCACCACTGCTCAATTATGAAATAAATCTTTTTTCTTTTAAGATTTTTAAAGGGCTAGGGGACTGGAGAGACAGTTCAGGGGTTAATAATGCTGACTGCCCTCTCAAAGACCTAAGTTCAGTTTATAGCACCAATGTTGGGCTACTCACATGGCCGTTAACTTCAGCTCACAGAGAATCAGACATTTCCGGGCTCAGAGAGCAGTCACACTCACATGCACATACCGACTCTGCACACACATAATTAAAAATAAATACACAGTTTAAAAGGAGGGAACTGGGGATATGTCCTAGTTGTTACAATATGTACTTAGCATGAACTGTGCCTGGGTTTGATCTCCAACACTGTATCAGCTGGGCACAGTAGCACATGTACCCAGTGCTCAAAAGGTAGAGGTAGAAGTTTCAGAAGTTCAGAGTCTCCTTCAATTACATAGCAATTCACGGCCAGACTAGGATGTATAACATCCTGTCTCAAACAAGCAAGCAAACAAACATGAACCAAGACCAGCCAGATACTAAACTGTTGTGTGACAATACTTTGCCTGGGGAGACACAACACAAGTAACCAATACTCTGGCCTCCACAAGCATCTGCACTCATGTTCATACTCCCCTAACACAGAGAGACTTATGCATAATTAAAAATTCATAAAATCACCAAGCATGGTGCCACACATCTTTAATCCTGGAATTTGGAAGGCAGAGGCAGGCAGGCTTCCATGAGTTCAAGGTCAGCCAGGTCTACATACTGAGTTCCAGGACAGCCAATGCTGTGTAAAGAGACCCTGCCTCAAAAAAATAAAATAAAATAAAATAAAATAAAATAAAGACACAGTTTTGCCTTAGGGCATGAACCCCAAAGCAGTTCAGGCTGGATCAGCCTTTCTAGTCTTCATATCAGACACATGGGAATACACATTGATAGAACTATCTAAATTTGATTGTTACTGGGGCAGAGGAATTTATACTATTGTTAAGAGATTGCATATGTGTAGCCCAACGAACATGAGGGTTTTAGAGGGTTCTGGGGTTGTTAGGTGAGTTATTTGGAGAGGAACATGTGTGCATACTAAGGTCAGGGACCTAGGCTGTCAAGTGCATTACTACAAAAGGAAGGTTATATATAACCAAAACCAGGTAGGGTCCCAGACTAAATTATCTCCTCTGCTTACGTGATTCATAAGGACCTGAATTATGATTCTCAGCACTCATGTGAAAGTATAGAAACTCATGTTTCCATAACCCCAGTGCCAAACACAGATCCCAGGGGCTAGATAACCAGCTAGTCTAGCCAAAACCAGTAAGCACAAGGCTCGGTAGGAGAGCTTGTCTCACAAATTAAGATGGAGGACCAGGCATGGCAATGCAGGCCTTTAGTCCCAGCACTTGGGAGGCAGGTGGATGTCTGTGAGTTCCAGGCCAGCTAAGTCTACATAGTGAGTTTTAGTCCAGCTGGGCCTACTTAGTGAGACCTTGTCTCTTAAAAAAAAAAAGAGAGAGAGAAAGACACCCCCTATTAACCTCTGTTCTCCACGCATGCATGTAGCTAGAGTTTTCCTGCCTGGCCCACAGTCAGGACAAATCTCTCTCACCTGCCAGTCCCACAGCCGCTCAGACCCAACCAAGTAAACACAGAGAGACTTATATTGCTTACAAACTGTATGGCCGTGGCAGGCTTCTTGCTAACTGTCCTTATAGCTTAAATTAATCCATTTCTATAAATCTATTGCCACGTGGCTCGTGGCTTACCGGCATCTTCACATGCTGCTTGTCCTGGTGGTGGCTGGCAGTGTCTCCTTCCACCTTCCTGCTCTTTTAATTCTCTCTGTTAGTCCCGCCCATACTTCCTGCCTAGCCACTGGCCAATCAGTGTTTTATTTATTGACCAATCAGAGCAATTTGACATACAGACCATCCCACAGCACGTGCATGCCCCCATTCCCTGCCCCCACACACACTACTTTACCATTCATCTACAACTTTATCCCACTAACCCTTTGAATTTTTACAAAGTCTATGATGGCACTGACCAAAAGAATACACTAGAAATTGCTAAGCATGGTGGCAAAAACCTGTGATACTTGAAAGGCTAAGGTGGACAGACTGGAAGTTGGAGCTACATAACAGGAATTTATCTCAAAATAATAAAAAAAAAAAACAGCCAGCAGAAATGGCACTGTATCAGCTTTAGGTTTTGTGTGTGTGTGTGTGTGTGTGTGTGTGTGTGTGTGTGTGTGTTCACACATATGTGCGCAGGAGTTAGCAACACAATCTGATCCTCCTGCTTTTACTTCCCAACTGCTGAGATTACAGTTGTGAGCCACTGTGTCTGATTTTTTTTCAGCCCTGAGAATCTAACCCAGGAATTCTTGCATTGTAGGGCAGGACTCTACCAACTGAGCCACATCCCTAACCTTGGTTTTCTATATGTCAAAAGGTTACCAAAACATAATATTAGATACTGGTTGTAGCCTTGGGAAAGAGGCCAGATCAACCCTAGAAGGGCATGAGGAGACTTTCAGAGGGAATGAAAATGGTTTATATTTTGACCAGGGTAACAGTTATGAGAATGTTTGCCATAACAAAACTCTGAACTGAAGATTTAAAATTTATATGCTGTATAGAATTTATACAACTTTATTTTGTAATTTTGGGCATTCTTGACATTTAGGGAGTAGATGCCAAGCAGCTCGGGTTTAGGACCTCATCAGCAACGTCAGTGTGTATTCCAGGCCCAGCACTTGGCTTCAGCTCCATCACAGGTATGACATAGTGGTTGTCATATATCTTCAGGGTCTTGTGAGAGGCATCTCGTGAGAGGCAGATAGTCCCTTTCTCCTTATTCTTCAGGAATGGAACGTGACGTTGCTGGAGTCTTCCTCCTTCCATTCTGGGAAGCCCTTCTCTGAAGCAAGCTAGAGTAGCTTGGCCAGTTTTAAAAGTTCCTCTTTGTCTTCCTGCATCATTTTAATGTCTTGCTCAGGAAGAGAAACTATCAGTCTGAACTGGGGTCATGGTTGGACTCTTGTGCCTTCTCAGCACAGACATTGTGGTCTTCATGACTGTTATTGGTAGTCATACCGACTAGGCTGGGTCAGGGATCTCCAGGCAGCTAGTCATAGATCCTTTGTTAAAAAAAAAAAAGGAAAAAGAAAAGAAAAAACAACTTTGATGACAGCCTACTATTAGGTAGAGAATAAAGACCAGGCTCCATAACTGTGTGATAAACTCTTTACAAAACATCACCAGTCCCTGCTTCCCACTGAAACTAAGCAAAATGATTTCCAACTTCACAAGGGCCCAGGCTCCACGAGGCTGTGCTGTCTTCCCACCATGGCACCCATTTCAGGCTGCTAAAGTCTCAATCATCAAAACGCCCACCTTTACCCACCTCTGTGCTGAGCCTTAGTCACCCTCTAAGCTGGCTCCAAGAACACTTTGTGAATACTCTTATTATAATACTTACCACACATTGTTTTGTAAGTTTTTGTTTACGGATTTCTCTTTTTCACTGACTTCCTTCAGGAAAGAACCAACTTCTGATTCATCTTCCGATCACTACCAAGTGCTGGGCGGGGAGTAGATTCTCAGTAAACAGAAAGTGGGTTGCAATGAATTAATCAGGCTCTCTTTGGATTTTCTCGCCACTTTGTGGTAATTATTACCTGTGTCCTGGAATATGGCATGTCTTAGATCTGGGCCCACTGTCTTCTGACCTGTTTCTCTCCTATTTTCTTTCTTCCATTCCTTTGGTCATCTCTGGAGGTTTGCAAACTCAAGGCTGTAACCATTTCTCCCTCTGCAGATATCTGCAAAAATTACACATTATCAGAAACAAGTTATGGACCTGAGGATGTAGCTCGGTGATGCTTACCTAGCATACCCAAGGCCCTGGATTCAATCCTAACACTGACCCCCTGTCTTAGTCAGTGTTCTATTGCTGTGAAGAGACACCATGACCAAGGCAACTCTTAAGAAAGAAAGCATTGGGTGGGCTTGCTTACAGTTTCAGAAGTTTAGTCTATTTACATCATGCTAGGGAATATGGTGGCCTACAGGCAGGTACTAGAATAGTAGTTAAGAGCTACATCCTGATCCACAGACACACACACAGAGAGATTAGGCCTGGTGTGGGCTTTTGAAATCTCAAAGCCTACCCATAGTGACACACTTCCTCCAACAAGGTCACACCTCCTAATCCTTCTAATCCTTTCCAATAGTGCCACTCCCTGATGACTAAGCGTTCAAATAATGAGCCCATGTGGGCCATTCTCATTCAAACCACCACACTCAACTCCCTGACCCCCATAAGTTTATAGCTATATCATAATTTAAAAAAAAAAAACTCATTTAGTTCAACTTCAAAAGTCCCAATAGTCTGTCACAGTCTCAACACTATTTAAAAGTCTAAAGTTCAGGGTCTCTTCTGAGACTCAATCAATCTCTTAACTGTAAACCTCTGTAAAATCAAAATGAAAAAGTGTATCACATACTTCCAACACACAACGTCACAGAATATACATTACCATTACCAAAGGGAGGAAAAGGAACATAGTGAAGAAATACTGACCCAAAACCAGAAAGGCAAACTCCAAATTCTGCATCTCCATGTCTGATGGCAAAACACTCTTCAGATCTCCAGCTCCTTTCAGCTTTGTTGACTGCAACACACTTCTCTCTCTTGGGCTGGTTCCATGCCTGCTCTGCCACTCTCGTTGACAAGTATCCCACAACTCTGGCACGTCCAACATTTTGGGTCTCCAATGAAATCCAGGCTTCTCCTTCACAGCTTCACACGTGGCCTCCACGCAAGTGCAGTCTTTTTTTTTTCTTTTTTTTTAAGTTTATTTATTTATTTTTTCCACAAAACAATTGCATTTTTAACATAGAACAATACATGAGTCACCAGCATATATGCAAACACAAAACTGCATCTTGAGTCAAGGTAGAAACAATAAATTTCTTCATTTAAACAGTTCCATTTTTAACCCAGTTCCGGAGTCACTGACTGAGTGCCAGCCAGCCGCCAGGACAAGCAGCATGTAAAGATGCCGGTAAGCCACGAGCCATGTGGCAAGGTATAGATTTATAGAAATGGATTGATATAAGATATAAGGACAGTTAACAAGAAGCCTGCCACGGCCATACAGTTTGTAAGCAATATAAGCTTCTGTGATTACTTGGTTGGGTCTGAGCGGCTGTGGGACTGGCAGGTGAAAGAGATTTATCCTGACTGTGGGCCGGGCAGGAAAACTTAAGCTACAAAAGGTCATTACTATAAACTCGAAATTGTCCCATTGCAATGAAATCTCTATTGTGCATTTCATTTCTTGCAAGTGCATTCTTGACACGCTCCTGGCCTCAGCAGCTTTTCTTAGCCGAAGAGAGAGAGGTTCTGCAACCCCTTTCTTGTGTCCTTGACCCTAAAGCCAGAACCATGTGGCTGAAGCTACAAGGTTCTGCAGCTTGCTGGGGCTAGAACTTGGCCCCCTTATTCAGTCACACTTGCATCGGATTTCTGGTGTTGATGGTTTCCTTCACTTCTTAAACTTTTCTCTGGTTCCTTTTTACAAGTTAGAAACTCAGCTGGGTTGGGCAGTGGTGGCGCACGCCTTTAATCCCAGCACTCGGGAGGCAGAGGCAGGTAGATCTCTGTGAGTTTGAGGCCAGCCTGGTCTAGAGAGAGAGATCCAGGAAAGGCACAAAGCTACACTGCTGTGGGATGTTCTGTATGGCAAATGTGTTGCTAATAAAACACTGATTGGCCTGTGGCTAGGCAGGAAGTGTAGGCGGGACTAACAGAGAGAATAAAAAGAACAGGAAGGCAGAGGGAGGCTCTGCCAGCCACCGCCAGGACAAGCAGCTTGTAAAGATGCCGGTAAGCCACAAGCCATGTGGCAAGGTATAGATTTATGGAAATGGATTGATATAAGATATAAGGACAGTTAGCAAGAAGCCTGCCACGGCCATACAGTTTGTAAGCAATATAAGTCTCTGTGTTTACTTGGTTGTGTCTGAGCAGCTGTGGGACTGGCAGGTGAAAGAGATTTATCCTGACCGTGGGCCAGGCAGGAAAACTCTAGCAACACTACACAAAGAAATCCTGTCTTGAAAAACCAAAAATAAAAAGAAAGAAAGAAAAGAAAAAAAGAAACTGAGCTGGGTGGGGTCTTGCCCTGAGGTCACCATTCTCTTTAGTCCACTTAGCATCAGGCTTTTCTTTAAACTTTTATCTCCATAAGCACCGGACTTAGCTCCTTTACACTTCCTGGTGTTCCTTTTCCTCTCAAACTGTACATTTTGCACAAAATGTACAAATTGCACATTTTCTTGTTCTGTTTGCTCTTTTTTATTGTAGATCTGCATAAGAGGGACCACTAAAAACCACATGACACTGTCAATACTAAGCTGTCTTGCAATCTCCTCTGCCAAAACTCCACGATTTAGCTTCAGGCAAATTTTTACCACAAGGGCAGAAAACAGCCACATTCTTTGACAAAATATCCCAAGAGTGGTCTCTAGGCCATTTGCTAGTATTCTTCCCCTCTGAAACTTCTTAAGCTGGGCCCACATTGCTCTCAACACTACTGTCCTTGCTCCGACTAGGTTGGCCCATTAAGCCCCACTTAAAGCACTTGACCAATTTTTTAGTCCAAAGTCCCAAAATCTCCCATATTCCTCCAACAAACAGCATGGTGAGGCCTGTCAGAACAATACCCAACTCCTGGTACCAAATTCGGTCTTTGTCACTATTCTTATGAAAGAAAGGATTTAATTGGGCGCTCGCTTACAGTTTCAGAGGTTTAGTCCATATCATCATGGTGGGAGCATGGCAGTGTGCAGGCAGTTGTTGAAGCAGTAGCCGAGAGCTACATCTTGAGGTAGAGAAACAGAGAGCCTGGGCCTAGCAAGGGCTTTTGAAACCTCAAAGCCCATCCCAATGACACACCCTGGTGACTACAAATTCAAATAATGAGCCCATGGGGGCCATTCTTTTTTTTGTAATTTATTTTATTTTATTTTACAACATAATTCAACTTTACATATCAGTCATAGATTCCCCCGTTCTCCCTCCTCCCGCCCCGCCTCCCTCCCCACAGCCCACCCCCCATTTCCATCTCCTCCAGGGCAAAGACTCCGAGGATTGAGATCAACCTGGTGGACTCAGTCCAGGCAGGTCTAGTCCCCTCCTCCCAGGCTGAGCCAAGGGTCTCTACCAAGCCCCGGGTTTCAAACAGCCAACTCATGCACTGAGCACAGGACCCGGTCCAATCGCCTGTATGCCTCCCAGACAGATCAAGCCAATCAACTGTCTCACCCATTCCGAGGGCCTGATCCAGTTGGGGGCCCCTCAGCCATTGGTTCACAGTTCATGTGTTTCCATTTGTCTGGCCACTTGTCCCTGTATTTCATCCATCTCCGGTCCCAACAACTCCTACTCACACAAACCCTCCTCCTTCTCGCCAACTGGACTCCCGGAGCTCCACCTGGGGCCTGACCGTGGGTATCTGCATCCAGCTCCCTCAGTCACTGGATGGGGCCTCTAGCATGACAATTAGGGTGTTTGGCCATCCTATCACCAGGGTAGGTCTGATCAGGCTATTTCTCGACCATTGCCAGCAGTCTATTGTGGGGGCATCTCCATGGATTTCTGTGGGCCTCTCCAGCACTCTGCTTCTTCTTATTCTCATGTGGTCTTCATCTCTCACGAACATTCCTTGTGTTCCCTCTCTGTTCTTGATCCAGTTGGGACCTCCCGCTCCCCCAAGTTCTCATTCCCTCGCCCCCCGCCCCTCACCACCCCCACTCACATCCAGACAGTTCATGTAGATCTCATCCATTTCTCCGTCATTGGGCGATCGCCGTGTCTCTCCTGGGGTCCTGCTATCCAGGTAGCCTCCCTGGTGTTGTGAGTAGCTGTCCAGTCATCCTTGTTCCACAACTAGTATTCTCCTATGAGTGGATACATACCATGTTTGTCTTTCTGAGTTTGGGTTACCTCACTCAGGAGGATTTTTTCTAGATCCCTCCATTTGCCTGCAAACCTCATGATTTCATTGTTTTTTTCTGCTGAGTAGTATTCCATTGTATATATGTACCACAGTTTATTTATCCATTCTTCGGTTGAAGGGCATCTAGGTTGTTTCCAGGCTCTGGCTATTACAAATAATGCTGATATGAACATAGCTGAGCAAGTGCATGGGGGCCATTCTTATTCAAACAACCACACCTCAAAAGTTATATAATGCTAGCATAAGTTTATTGAGTATTAAAGACACAGTACTGAAGTCTGAACGCAAGAACCAGAAGGACTTGAGAATCTGAAGAATACTGAATCCAGGATATAGGAGAGTAAAGGATTCAAATGTCTCCATGAAATTGCCTGTGGGCCCTAAAGAACAGATACATCATCAAATGGTAGAGTCTGAAGGAGAAAACCAGTAAATTTTATCTTAGCTATGTAAGGAAGGGGTGTAGAGTGCTTGATTAACATGCACAAAAGCCAAATTCTATCCCTAACACTAAGGTTGGAAATAAGTAAAATTACAGTTCATAGTAAATGCTATAAAGAAATACATTATTCCGGGCTGGAAAGATGGCTCAGCGACTAAAAGCACTGGCTGCTTAAGAGTATAGAGACCGTTTCTCCATACCACACCAGAGAGTGGCAAGAAAGTGATGGAGACTGGGAATTCACTAGACAAAGAAACTCTTATAGTAGAGGATAGGCCACAATACTGACTAGGAAACAGGTGAAGAGATCAGAAATCAGAAAGTTGTTATGGAAGAGGCGTTTAATCCCAACACCCAGGAGACAGAGGTAAGCTGATCTCTGTGAACCCTAAGTTATCCTGGTCTATATAGTGAAACACTGTCTTAAAAAACAAAAAACAGCCGGGCGGTGGTGGCTCACGCCTTTAATCCCAGCACTCGGGAGGCAGAGCCAGGTGGATCTCTGTGAGTTCAAGGCCAGCCTGGGCTACCAAGTGAGTTCCAGGAAAGGCGCAAAGCTACACAGAGAAACCCTGTCTCGAAAAACCAAAAAAAAAAAAAAAAAAAAAAAGAAAAAAAAAAAGAAATGCTAGCGCTAACCCAAAAGTTTCC
>CABHPQ010174633.1:26462-38785 GCA_902168405.1 Peromyscus aztecus
GAGAGGAAGGAAAGGAGAGAAGGAAATGGTTCTCCACTTGTGAAAAGCAAAAAGAATAGTTTCTAAGAAAATAATAGTAATACAATACACAGTGAGGGCCAGTTTTAAAAAATAATTTAAATAAAGTGAGTTGAAAAGGAACAGAGCAGGGTTGGAGAGATAGCTCAGCAGTTAGGAACACCAGCTGCTCTTCCTGAGAATGGGGGGCCTTGAGTCCCAGCACCCACATGGAAGCTCACAATCATCTGTAGCTGCAGTTCCGGGGGATCTGATGCCCTCCTCTGGCTCCCATAGGCACTGTACACAAGCAGTTCACAGATACACGGGCAAAACATCCATACACATAAAATGATGAAAGGAAAAAAAAAGTATTTCTTTCCCAGGCTGTTCTTGTAGCCTGGCCCATAGGTAGCAAATCTATCTTTCCCAAACCAGATCTAACCTTCATGTGTTGGCACACACCTGTAATACCAGCACTTTAGAGGCTGAGTCAGGCTACCTCGATTTCCAGGCCAGCCTGGGCTACAAAGCAAAACCCTGTCTCAAAAACAAACAAAGAAACCCAAATCGTCTAAGGAAGACTCTTAAAACATTCCATAATTATTTACGTCACTAAGGAACAGAAGGCTTTACAAGTAAGAAGCCAAATTGCTCTATTCTCTTTCTCAAATGTCAGTGGTATGTTGGCAAAGATTCCTAGAGGAGTGAGAACGGAAAAGCAGCCACACTAAAGAGTCAAAATGCTCCTCATATAGACGCATCAATCAAAAAAACAAAAAACAAAACAAAAAAACTGAAAAGAAAGATTGCATTCAGGATAGTTTGCAGGCAAATTTGCATCATCACTATAACTTCCTCCAGTAATACATGTTAACATTTTTCACAAAATATGGTGACGAACAAGCAACTTAGCAATAACTCTCTTAAGGTATTCCAGTTCATTTGTACATATACAGCGGGACTGGTGAGGTTTCGTGACTCGAAAGGATAAGTCCTGGCTCGGATACCATGCTGGACAGCCTGGATGTTCATCTAAACAACCAAACCAGAATCAAACTTAGACATGTAACAATCCATTGTTGTTGAGATGTGAACAAGGAGCAAACAGCACAGAATGGCGTCAGTTTAAGGATGTGTCATGTGAATCCGCCTACAGACAACTCTGGGAGCTGTTCCTGAAATGGGAGGAGGCTGTCGCCACCTCTCCTGGTGGCACAGGCACCATGTGCTGCAGAAGTCATTTTCTTTTGTGTATTCGATACGTTGCCTCCTTCCCCCATCTTCTCTTCCCCACCCTGAGAGATGAACTTGATCCTCACACTAACCTCAGTGATGCTCGGCTCAAGGAGGGAAGTGGGTAGCATTTTACAACCGCCTGTGAAGCTAGGAGCTGGAGCACTACTCCGGCAGGCATCCCCTGAGTCCTCCAGGTGGGTGTGGAGGGAGGGAAGCTCCACAGACTGAGGAGCCCACAGAAGTCCATCCGGACTGACGGTTGCATCGTGTTAAACTCTTCCTTCTCTGCAACAGACTTCAGAGGAGCGACAACTGGTAACGCCAGGTCCTCTTCTCAAAAGAGAAGTCTGCAGTTTCTCTCATGGAGCTGAACGAAGGCCGGTAAGATCTCAAGAATGCCTGATACTGAAGAAGTGACATTAGGGCCACAGAGTTGGCTTACTGGGTAAATGTTCTTGCTGCCAAACCTGACGACTTGAGTTTGATTCCTGGGACACACGTGATAGGAGAAATCCAGCTCTCGCAGGTTGTCCTCTGACCTTCACACACTCTGACTTCACATGCATGTCCACACACAATAAATAAACATATAAAAAATCATTCAGATGTAGTAAAATCTTTAAATAAAGGAAAAGTTAAGTCCATTTAAACTGTGAAAGGCATTGCATTGAAAGCTCTTTGCTCTCACCAGCCCCAGGCTCTGGGGCATCTCAACGTTATTATACAGGACATATAATATATATTATATTATATGTCCTAACAAAGCAAGGTGCCCTCCTTGTCATGCTATCACTGTTTCTAGTCACAGGCAGACACCATATAACCACACAAGCAAGTGGACCACAAAGTGAAGACGACCTCAAGCTGTCTGCAATTCTGTTCAAGAAGGTTCTCTATAATCCTGAAGGCCCACCAGTATTCTGAAGACACTTTAGAGTTCTACAAGTCTAAATCCAGATCATCACCTCTTGAGTTTTAGACAGAATTTCATATCCCTTTCATCACTGTTGGCCTGTGTAGACTTGGCTCCTTAGATTTCTTTCTTTCTTTTTTTCTTTCTTTTTTTGGCTTTTTTTTGAGACAGGGTTCCTCTGTGTAGTTTTGGTGCCTGTCCTGGATCTCGCTCTGTGGACCAGAATGGCCTCAAACTCACAGAGATCCGCCTGGCTCTGTCTTATAAGTGCTGGGATTAAAGGTATATGCCACCACTGCCCAGCGGCTCCTTAGATTTCTAACAAAAATCAGTTAGAGTAGCTCTCATAGGTTCATATATTTGAATACTTGTTCTTAAAGTTTTAGAGGGTGAGTCCATGACCCTCCTGGCAGAGACCACGGCAGGCAGGGAGGCAGGGAGGCAGGCAGGGAGGCAGGGAGGCAGGCAGGCAGGGAGGCAGGCAGGCATGGCACTGGAGCAGTAGCTGAGAGCTCACATCTTGATCCACAAGCACAAGGCAGGAGAGCTAACTAGGAGTGGCATGGACATGTGATTTGTTGTTGTTGTTGTTGTTTTGTTTTGTTTTTTGAGACAAGGTTTCTCTGTGTAGCCCTGGCTGTCCTGGTACTTGATCTGTAGACCAGTCTGGCCTCAAACTCACAGAGATCTGCCTGCCTCTGCCTCCTGGGTGCTGGGGTTAAAGCCACTGCTGCCCTGTGGCATGGGCATTTGAAAGCTCAAAGCCAGTGAGCTCCCCAGAGACACCTCCTCCAACAAGACCACACCTCCTAATCCTTCCCTAACAGTTCCACCAACTAGGAATCAAGCATTCATATGTGTGAGCCTGTGGGGCCAGTCTCATTCAAACCGTACATAGTACTAGCACTTGTTCTGACAGTCATGCTAAGGAGTGGAAGGCTTGTGTGTTGTGGCAAGCAATTCAATCCTAGGTTACAGCTTTCACAAGGAATGTTCACACAGAACTCTTTTCTGTTGTTTTGGTTTTAGGGACATGTCTTGCTATAAAGCCTGGTAGGCTAGGCTGGTTTGGAACTCCCTCTGTAGCCTAAGATAGCCTCCAATTTATATCAATCCTCCTGCCTTGGTCTTCCAAATGCTGGGGTTACAGACATGAACCACCTACCACTCCCATCTTTCAAAAGTCTTTTATCAATAAAAGCTCATCTCATATTTGCAGTGATCTAGTGAAAGCCTAGAAAAATGCTCCTTCCCGCTCCCTCCGGCAGATGAAAACTGTTCGGGAAAGTTATTGACCTATCCAGAGTCAACTAGGTCAAAAGAAGGCACAGTAGAATGGAAGGGCGGAAGGCCCAAGAGAGAAAGCAATACACTGAACTGCCCTCAAAGAAACTGTTGACTCTCAACCACAGTGATGATTGGGATCCTCTGCTGGTGTTGGGAGGAAGAGGAAAGAAAGGCCATTGAATTCTACTAACCTCCCAGTTCGGACAGTGGACCATGTTGCAGAGACAAGGGAAACTTGGGAAGGCAACCTGAAGCTCTCCCTAGAGATGGAGAGCTTGCAAACACTAGGCTGCATCACTAATTAAAGCTGCACGTTTGCTAGCTTATTTTCGCCTGCATATTTGATTGGTCACTATAAAATGCTAACTAAGAACTCAGGTTAATGTTACGTGGTGCAGAAGCCCACCTTTCTGCCTCCTTCCCACCCTCACATTCCTGCTGCTGCCGGTGGCTATGTGGCTGCTGTTTGCCATTTCCTCCTCCTCTCCTCCTCAGCATCACTCACTTCCTTTCCCTTTGCTGCATCAGGCTGTCTCTCCTCACTCCTCCTCGCTGTTTTCTTCCTGTACTGCTGGAGGAACCAAACAGCTCCATTTAAGGATTCTGTGAAGCGATGGAACAGGCTACGGCTGGTGGCTGACCCAGGGGGTGGGAGACATCACAGGAAACCACACTGGGATCCTAAGGCTGGTCAACACGGACCAGTCTGGAGTTGCCCTGCTGTCCTATTGGCAGTGACTCCGAGGAGTCCAGATGGTCCTAGAAAAAAGTCTCTGGTCCAGGAATACTAAGACAGAATTGATTTCAAGCCCCTAGAAACACTGACTTGCTGTTTATGTACTCTGAAATTTAGTTGAACCTGTGAGTCCCCTGATAGGTAGAATGTGGCCTCAATGTACAGTGGTCCAAGGTGGCTTCATGAAGGAGTCATTTTAAGATGCCAGGTCCAGTCCCAGGATAATACCAGCGAAAGGACATCAGTTCTGGTTCTGAAGACTAGGAGATATAGACTACTTTTGGATGTCAAGAGAGGGACAGCCCAGAAGCTTCTTGCCAAAAGGAAGAATGTGGTTCAGGGATCTGCTCCATCCCCAGCCATGCACACCATCTGTTCATTTCTACTCCTGCACAGTACCAAAATATTATACTGAGCCTAGTTCATGGATACATCTCCTTGTGGAAAACGGTGCCCTTTCTGCTGATAAGAACTGATCACATTCTGGTTTAATGCTTGCTTGGAAATATTCTAAAAGATAAATCAAGGCATACTGTAACACACTTGTAATCCCAGCACTCCAGAGAAGAGGCTCCCTAGCCATTTGAGGCCACATTCTGACTAGTAGGGGGACAGGAGATTCAACTGTATTCCAGTGTACAGGTCATCCTTGAGCTCCTGATTCTATTTAGCAAGTTTGAGGCCAGCCTGGGCTCCATGAGGCCCTATCTCAAAAATGAAGATACAGGGCCAACAAGATGGCTCGGTGGGTAAAGGTGCATGACACATAGAGCTGGGAACTTGAATGGAGTCCCCAGAACCCATGTAAAGGTGGACGGATAGAACCAGCTCCTGCAAGCTGTCCCTTGACCTACACACACACACACACACACACACACACACACACACACACACACACACACACACACAAAATAAATAAATAAATATGTATATATAATAAATAAATATGTATGCGATGGTATACAGGTGACAGTGTGACATCCTGGTGCCCATTTTCCCACTCTGACCCTACTCTAAGGAAAAGGGCATCACAGCTAAGGAAAGGTACTGCAGCACTAAATAGGTCATGAGCCATCCCTGAGCCAAGTGACTCATCAGCCTCAGGGCTGCAGCAAAGAATGTCTCCAAGCTAAAAGGAAGAGAATCTAAACGACAGTTTCTTGTCCAACTTAGAGTAAGAACAGAAAGAAGCGTCTGGGATCCCTGAAGCAAGTCATATGCTTAAGACGTGGGCAAAACTGTTAGCCTGGTGTGGCAGTACAGGCCTGTGATCCCAGAATTTGGGAAGTAGAGGCAGGAATACCACGAGCTCAAGGTCAGCCTCAGCCAGGGCTATCTGAGGCTACCCTGTCTCAAAAATCCAAAACAAGGGTGGCAAGATGAAGGCTCGGTGGGTGGGGGCGTTTGCCACCAAGCCTGACAACCTGAGTTTGATCCCTGGAACCCACAAGGTAGAATGAGGTAACTGACTCCACACTGGGTTGTCCTCTGAGTCCTCCGTGTGCACCGTGGTACACCAGCACCCATGTACAAACACACACAAAGGAAATAAATGTGAAAAATAACTACCCACACATACACACACACCACACACAAGTGGCTACGCCGTGGATAGTAGGAACTTGTAGAAAAAAGAAGATGAAGGCTAGGCTAGAACTACAATTCTGTGGGAAATTTGACTTCTTTGCCAAAGAACGGCCTCTGAGCATTAGGTTAGAGATCACAGGAGGGAGAATTGTCTAAGAATCAGAGCAAATAGGACATTTGGATCCTCCGCTGAGGAAAGGGGCTCTCTCTTCTACCATCCTCCAGAGTTTTACTTACTTATTTTATTTGTTTTTTTTTTTTTTTTTTTTTTCAGGACAGGGTTTCTCTGGGTTGCCCTGTCTGTCCTGGAATTCACTCTGTAGACCAGGCTGGCCTCGAACTCACAGAGATCTGCCTGCCTCTGCCTCCTGAGTGCCAGGATTATTAATTTTTTTTTAAAGCATGACTAGTAGTCACTGGATGCAGGGCTATAGATCCGGTGTTTCCAGCCAGAGAAAACACACGGAAAAAGCAAAGAAAACCCTGATAATCTCAACAAAGGGGAAAGGTACGTGGGTGCAGGGAACCTAACTCAGGTCATCGTGGCTGCAAACAGGTGCTCTTAACTACTGAGTCCTGAACCATGGCTGGAGATCTGAATCTATGGGTCAGGAATTCTGGGACTACCCTGTAACTCAGCAGGATACGGCAGAAGGACCTTGAGTTCAAAGGCATCCAGGCTGCATAGCAAGATCCATTTTCAGAAGAAGACTGAGATAAGGTACAGCACGAAATACTCCGAACCCTGTCCAAAGCAAAGTATAAACAACATGGGTACCAAGGAGATGAAGGGACTCTCCAGCATCCAGGGAGAAAGCTAGCAAAAGAGGCATGCTCTTCACATAACTAAAGGTAACACAGGAAAGATAAGAAACAAGAAACTCGCCGGGCGGTGGTGGTGCACGCCTTTAATCCCAGCACTTGGGAGGCAGAGGCAGGCGGATCTTTGTGAGTTCGAGGCCAGCCTGGTCTACAGCGTGAGAGCCAGGAAAGGCGCAAAGCTACACAGAGAAACCCTGTCTCGGAAAACCAAAAAAAAAAAAAAAAAAAGAAACAAGAAACTCATAGCTGACATCGGTTTGCCTGAGGCTTTGGAGAATGCTCTGTCCATGAATGGCCAACAAATTGAACACAGTCGTGAGATGGCAGCCATAGGGCTGGAGAGGTGACTCAGCAGTCATAAGCACTGTGTGCAACCACAAGATCCTGAGTTAGGTTCCTTGTACCCATGTACCATGCCAGGCATGATCCGGCCCACACCTGTAATTCCAGAGTTGTTGGCGATGGAGGCAGGAGGATGCCTGGAGTTTATTGGCTGACGGCCTGGCCAAGAAATATCAGCTCTGGATTTAGGGAGAGGCTCTGACTCAAAGAAATAAGGCAATAGACAAGAACTCTCAACAACCACCCCTGGCCTCAGGGAGTGCACATGTTCACGCATGCTGTATACATATATACACACATGCACATACGCTGTATACACATACACCACATACACACAGAATACAGTGAGCAAAAATAAAAATAAAAGATGTTTGAAAGGTAAAAGCCGAGCATGGTGGTGGCAAACACATTTAATCCCAAGTGCTGGAAAGCAGAAAAAGGAGGATCTCAGATGGCTGAGTTCCAGACAGCCAGACAGCCAGGGCAACACAGAGAAAGCCTATCTCAACAAACAAACAAAGATGAAGAAAAGGACAAAAAATTTATATGTGAGTGTGTGTGTGTGTGAGTGTGTGTGTGTGTGAGTGTGTGTGTGTGAGTGTGTGTGTGTGTATATATGTGCGCGCGCGCGCGCGCACACGGAGGCTGGAGGATAATATTGGGTGTCATTTCTCAAGCATGGTCTATCTTTTTTATTTTTATTTTTTAGCTTGAGATATGGTCTCTCACCTACAACTTGCCAAATAAACTAGGCTGGCTAGCTAGCAAGCCTGTCTCTACCTCCTTGGCACTGAGATTACAAGTGTTTACCACCAGGTGTTTCTATGTGAACTCTAGGAATAAAAATCTGGTCCTCGCCGGGCGGTGGTGGCACACGCCTTTAATCCCAGCACTCGGGAGGCAGAGCCAGGCAGATCTCTGTGAGTTCGAAGCCAGCCTGGGCTACCAAGTGAGCTCCAGGAGAGGCGCAAAGCTACACAGAGAAACCATGTCTCGAAAAACCAAAAAAAAAAAAAAAAAAAAAAAAATCTGGTCCTCATACTTGCAAGACCAGCTCTTTACTGTCGGAGCCGCCTTCCCCTCTTAACCAACAGTTCTTGCGAGGCTTGAGGGAGCAGGCCACTAATTCCAGCACTTGGGAAGAAGAGGCCGGAAGATCAGAAGTTCAAAGTCAGCTTTTCTTTTCTTTTTTTTTTTCTTTTTTTTTTTTTTTAGCCAGGGTCTTGCTATCTAAACCAAGCTAACCTTGAACTCACAAAGATCCACTTGCCTCTGCTTCTCAAGTGCTGGGCAAAGTCCACTTTGAATCAATGTAAACCGAGTGTGGCGGCACACACCTATTAGCCCAGTAGTTGGGAGGCTGAGGCAGGAAGATCTCAAGTTCCAAGTCTGAGGTCAGCTGGAAGTACGTAGTAAAACTGACAGGGGGTAGAAGGGGGAAATAGAGGCACTTTTATGTTCTCTGTCCCTGGAGCAGTGGCAGGTTGACACCAGTCAGAACTAACTGTAGTCAGGGTTTCAAGAAATACCTGAGTCCTGATATTGAGGGAATGAGGGAGCGGTAACAAGCGAGGCAAGCACATGATAAATCTGCCACAGATGTGGCGGACCCTCTGACCAGAGGCCAAGATGGAGCTCTGAGATGCTGCCTGCCTGTTTTTCTGCCTGTCTCCTCTGGGCCTAATCTGCTGTCTGGAACATGACGGATGGCAGAGTTTTTGTTTGTTTGGTTGGTTGGTTGGTTGATTTTTGTTTTTTTAAGATGTTAATTGGAGCCTGGAGAGATGGCTCAACTGTTAAGAGCAATTGCTGCTCCTGCAGAGTATCCAGGTTTGGTTCTCAGCACCTACATGGATCAACCTGTAACTGATACCCTCTTCTCGCCTCCACAGGCATCAGCACTCATATGTACATAGCTACACACAGATACACACACTCATACAGATAATTAAAAATAAAATAAGGGAGCCGGGCGGTGGTGGCGCACGCCTTTAATCCCACCACTCGGGAGGCAGAGGCAGGTGGATTTCTGTGAGTTCGAGGCCAGCCTGGGCTACCAAGTGAGTTCCAGGAAAGGCGCAAAGCTACACAGAGAAACCCTGTCTCGAAAAACCAAAAATAAATAAATAAATAAATAAATAAATAAATAAATAAAATAAAATAAAATAAGGGCCAGACAGAGGTGGCACACGCCTTTAATCTCAGCACTCGGGAGGCAGAGGCAGGCAGATCTCCGTGAGTTCAAGGCCAGCCTAGTCTACAGAGTGAGTTCCAGGACAGCCAGGACTATTTCACAGAGAAACCTTGTCTGGAAAAAACAACAACAACAAACATAAATAAAATAAGGGGCTGGAGAGACTGCTCAGTAGTTAAGAACATACACTGCTCTTGCAGAAGAGTTCTGTTCCCAGCATCTACATTGGGCAACTGACAAGCTCCTATAACTCCATCTCCAGGAGATCTGATACCTCTAACCTAAGTAGACATCTGCATTCACATGTACATACTTCCATGCAGACTCACATACATACACATAAATAAAAATAAAATAAATACTTAAATGTTAATTTTTAATTTTATCTCATGTGTTTGGATGTTTTGAATGCATGTGTGTTTATGTGAATGCCTGATGCCCAAAGATGCCAGAAGAGGGCACCGGATCCCTTGGCACTAGAATCACAGACTGTTGTGAGCTACCATATGGGTTCTAGAAATTGAACACAAGTCTTCTGAAAGAGCAGCTAGTGCTCTTAACTGGTGAGCCATCTCTTCGGCCCCAAATAAACCTTTTTTTTTTTAATTTTTTTTTTTTTACAAGATGTTAATCTGCTTTGTTCTCAGATTGCCTGCTCTCTCAATTAAGCATTTCTTTTTGTTTGTTTGTTTGTTTCCCACACAGAGTTTCTCTGTGTAACAGTCCTGGCTGTCCTGGAACTCACTCTGTAGACCAGGCTGGCCTCAAACCCACAGAGCTCTTCTTCCTGGCTCTGCCTCCCGAGTGCTGGGATTAAAGGCGTGAGCCACCACCGCCCAGTTTAAATTTCTATTTCTATTCCTATTTCTGCTATAAGGCTCTCTAGGCAGGAGGGTGGACAGGCTCCACCCCTGAGGACTTCTAATCGCAAGGCTCCACCCACAGAACACTTTAATGCCCATAACTGCCCCACACAGCCCCTCAAGTCGCAAGTGGCCAAACTCCAAGATACGAAGTAAAAAGCCCAAGATCAGGCCACAAAATGCCACCAATCCCAGGCCACCCTAGAGAGCCCTGCCCCCGAAGCCTGCCTCCTTCACTCAGTTCTTTGCTGCCTCTAGCCCTAGCCGAGGCAGCCACCTTTCTGTGTTTTTCCCAATAAATCTCTTGCATGAAGTTTGTTGTGCGTGTGACTTTCCTTGGCTCCTGACTACCAGGACACCTTTCCCTCCGAGCTGTAACGCTTGCATCTACTCATTGGCCTTAGAAGTATGAGCAGCATGAGCTCCAGTTACACATTTTGTCTCAAAAACAAAACAAGGGCCAGGTGGTGGAGGCGCATGCCTTTAATCCTAGCACTCGGAAGGCAGAGACAGGCGGATCTCTGTGAATTCAAGGCCAGCCTGGTCTACAAAGTGATTTTCAGAACAGGCTCCAAAGCTACAGAGAAACCCTGTTTCATGAATCCCATGGTCTTAAATAAAAAACCCGGAGCCAAATATTGGGGTAAATGCTGAAAGATCAGAGAGACAAAGGAAAAAGCCACAGCCACTTTTCACCTCCCCAACCACACGAATCCTCTAACTGAACGCCTCTGAGTCCTCAGCCGAAAGGGCTCTCTGGTTCCTGTTTCCTCACGCCTTATATGCCTTTCTCCGCCCAGTCATTTCACTTCCTACCTCAACCTTTCTAGTACTGGGATTAATGACGTGTGTGTTTCCCTGAATACTAAGGTTAAAGGTATGTGCTGCCACTGCCTGGCTGTTTCTCTGCATCAATCTCATGTAGTCCAGTGTGGCCTTGAACTCCCAAGAGATCCAGATGGATCTTTGCCTCCCGAGTGTTAGGATTAAAGGTGTGTACCACCACTGCCTGACCTCTACATTTAATCTAATGGCTGGCTCTATCCTCTGATCTTCAGGCAAGCTTTATTGCTTAGATTACAAATATATCACCACAAAACCCTGTCTCAAAGGAAACAAAAAATCAAGGCTCAGAAGGTAAGAGCACTTCGTATTCTTGCAGAAGACCTGGGTTCAATTCCCAGGACTCACATAGAAGCTCACAGCCATCCATAACTCCAGTTCCAGGTGACCCAATGCCTTTTATGACCAGGCATACATGTGGTCTATAGACAAACATACAAGCAAAATACTCATACACATGAAAAGAGAGAGGGAGAATTACAGCAAGTTAAATTTCATTCATTAGGCTTATTTGTTTGGTTATTGTTGTCGTTTCAAGACAGGGTTTCTCTGTGTTGCCCTGGCTGTCCTGGAATTCACTCTGTAGACCAGGCTGGCCTCCAACTGAGAGATCTGCCTACCTCTGTGGCCTGAGTGCTGGGATTAAAGGCAAGTGCCACCACCACCTGGCTCCTCATTTGTTTATTTTTGAGACTGGGCTTCATTGTGTAGCCTTGGCTGACCTGGAACTCTCCCTTTGGAAACTAGACGGGTCTAGACTCACAGAGATCTGCCTGCTTCTGCCTCTTGAGTGCTGGGATTAAAGGTGTGTGCCACCATGCCTTGCTCTCCATTTATTTATTTTGCGGGGTGGTGGTGGTGGTGGTGGTGGTGGTGTGTGTGTGTGTGTGTGTGTGAATGAATGTGCCACAGTGTGCATGTGGAGGTGAGAGGACAGCTTCCAAGAGTGTGATGTGCTCACTCATAGCACACTGCACATGTGGAGATGAGAGAGTAATTTCCTAGAGTTGATTCTTTCCTTCCACCCTGTCCTGGGGATTGAACTTGTGTCCTTAGGCTTGGCCACAGCATCTCTACCCATTGAGCCATCTTACCAGCCCACTCTAAGTTAAGTTTAGACATTTGGGGGATTTTTTTTAATTTATTTCATGTGTATGGATATTTTGCCTGCATGTATATTGGTGTACCACATGAAGATTTGGTGCCCAGGGAGGCCAGAAGAGGGTGTCAGATTCCCTGGAACTGGAGTTTCAGAGGGTGATGAATCACCCTATGGAATCAAAACCTGGTCCTCTGGAAGAGCAGCCAGTGTTCTTGATCACTGAGCCACCTCTCCACCCCTTGCTTTCTGAGTTGTTGAGTTTGTTGGGGGAAGGCAGTTGGTTGTTTTATGAGATTTTTTTTTAAGGATTTATTATGGGGGCTCTAATTAGGGAGAAGTAAACATGGAAGGGAAGAGGATAAAAGAACAGTAAGGATGTCTGAAAAGCCATAAGGATT
>CABHPQ010174634.1:0-56188 GCA_902168405.1 Peromyscus aztecus
ACAGCCAAACATTAGGTGGAGCTTGGGGAACCTCATAGAAGAGGAGGAAGGGATGTAGGAGACAGAGGGATCTAGAACACCAGGAGAACACGGCCCACAGAATCATCTAAGTAGGGCTTATAGGGGCTTACAGAGACAGAAACGGCAATCACGGAGCCTGCATAGGTCTGTGCTAGGCCATCTGCATACATGTAATCTGTAGCTTGGTGTTTTTGTGGTGCCCCTGACAGTAGGAGTGGGTGTGTCTCCAATTATTTTGCCTGCTCTTGGGACCCTTTTCCTCCTACTGGGTTGCCTCATCCAGTCTTGGTGGTATGAGGGTTTATGCTTAGCTTTACTGCATCTTGTTACTGTGTTTAGTTGATATCAATGGGAGGCCTGCTCTTTTCTGAAGGGAAACAGGAGGAGTGGATCTGGGGGAGAAGGGGGAAAAGGACTAGGAGGAGGAGTGGGAGATGAGAGAGGGGAGGCTTCAGTCAGGCTGTAATATATGAGGGAATAATAAAGAAAAAGGACAAAAAGAAAAGAAAGTCTTGAAGGAGAAAACTACCTGTGTTCCTAAATGTAAGCTATCTGAGCAGCAAACAGGTCACAGGGGATTCATAGTCAGTTCATCCATCAGACTACAACCCGTGGAGATGGGACACTCAAAGCAAAGCAACTGCTCAGATTTCCTCTGGGCATCATATGAAGAGCAGCCCTAACTGTAAGCCTGCATGAGACTTAGCATCTGCAGGAGAGCTATCCCCAAATCTAAGAGCAGGAAGACACACCCTTGGGCCTCTGGGTCTCTGTCCCTCTGTTCTCTAGAAGTCGCTCTCCTTTACAAGTCTTAAAATTACTTTCTCTGGGTGCAAGCAAGTGCTGTGGGACAAGAGAAAAGGAGAGCTGAATTAACAGCCTATTAAGCAAGCCTCACCTCTCTTTTAATTTTAGGCTCTGTTTCTTCAACAGTTATTCATCAAAGGTCTAGCATGTGGGAGGCATTTTCTAGCGCATATGAACACACACACACACACACACACACACATGTCTGCCTTTGTAAGACCTACATTCTAGTGCACTTCATGTTCCTAGAGTTTTTGAGAAGCCAACTCAAATTGGTAAATACAAATCTTTAATTCTGAGCTATCATGAACAGATCTCTCCTCCCTCCCCAGCCCTGCCTCTCAACACAGCAAGCACAATGGTATTTTGAGAGCTAGAAAACAGCCTGTGTTCTAGCAGCTCTGTAAACACTTCCAAAGATGCTCCTTGAATGTCAGAAATGTCTGACTTCATTGGAGGAAAAGTTGGAGAGCAGAGGACTATTCAGTCATCACTATGCTGACACACACATAAAATTTAAGTGTAAAATAATTTGAAGTCATTAAACCAGACACGAGATGTTTCAAAGAGAGAAGAATGGCATCAGAGGTCCCAGTAGAAGCATGCCCCCCATTGAGGTAAAGTCAATCCTGAATTGTTTCATATAAAAGTAACATGATGAATTTAATGTCAGGGAACTTTGGGCTCACCATCTGTCAGTGCCCCCGAACAGACCTTGTCTAGACATGGAGACCTGGTCAACTGTCTGGACCCCATCAGATCCAGGTTCTTAATCTGAACAGATGCCTCATTATACATGGTAATTAAGCACAATCAAGGAAAGAACTAGCCAAATGACTCAGTCATTTGTAATAAACAAAAGGACTTTCACTTGTAACACCTACAAACAGGACCTCAAGTTTTGGATACAGTCAGCTAATGACCACATTACCAATCACAAAAGACAGGGAGATAAATAATCTTTAATTCTTATAAAAATCAAAGGACGAAATCTACTATATTCCTTAAATATGGCTTCAACATAACAACATCATGTTGATAGTACAACATTTGCTGAGAGATGACTGTCATTTAGATAGAGTAAATACACAGTACAATTTATCCAGGTAAGGTAAATACAAAAAAATAAAATAAAATAAAAGTTCCTCCCCCCCCCCCCCCAAAAAAAAAAAAACCCATAAAGTGAGAAATGAAAGAAATTCAACACGTGCCAAGTGACTCCTTTTCAGGAACTTTCTATCTGATGCTCTGATAGCTACCATCAGAAAGAGAACTGAGACTGGGGGGGAAAGGAACCTGCAAAATTCACCCTTGGCCACAGTGGGAAAGATAGTGGATCTAAGATATGAAATCAGATCTTAGTTCTCCATGTTCTTTACTTGCACAATGATGCCAGGGCTGCCCCCAAAGGGCAACAGCTATAATCCCATGTTTGATGGATTTATGGCTCCCTTAAGGAGGTAGAACACTCAGATATGTAAGCTGTGTGTTATGGTGCCATTCATAGATTTTTTTGCATTTACTGTTTCCAAGATGCACCTACTTATGGTAATTTCTTAATGACCAAAAAGAGTTCCTGATACATATATTTCAGGAAGGAAATAGTTCCCTTCTTTGCTTAATATTGGCTATTTGACAGAGATTTAGTTTTATACTTGACTGCAATATATTAATCAGCCTAAAATACCAACCTAAAGAATCTGTTCCTAAACACGGACAGAAATCAGAACATCTTAGAGCCACAGACTTCTCTGAGGAGAGCTACCAACTAAAAAATAAAGAGTAATAAATTGGATATCATTTTATGTGACTACAGACACATGATAACAGCTAAAGCTTTGGAAAATTATGAAGAGAAAAATTTACTCTGAGAATGGCTCTCCCAGTGTTTTTCACTGACATTTCTGCAGATTTAAAGGTTTTTTTTCATAGGAAGGCTATACCTCCTAATAGTTCTATTACCTCCTCCAAAGAGTGCTATCAACTGGGGGCCAAATATTCAAATACCCACCGATACCCAACCAAGACTGAAACAAAGACAAGTGACAGAGTTGACAGGGATATAAGTTTTCAGGAAAGACAAATGCCAGAAATTTTTCACAGGTGAAGCTGTGGGAATAGATGACAATATCCACCATGAGTTTCTGGTCTTATTTGGATGAGGCTTTTGCCTAAAATAGACTATTCAGTTTCCAACAATAACCATATAAGTAGATAGGATTATTAATCCACTTATAGACACACAACCTTCAGCCTTGGGATAAGCAAAACTATGGCTTTAGTCAAAGCACTAGAAGGTTGAAGAGCAGCTCTTCTCATTCCAAGATCATGATGTAAACCTGACTCATGAAGGAGGGAGAGGGAGGAAGGAGAAGAAGAAAGAGAAGGTTAAAAGTGATGTGACAGAAGGCATGCTAGACTAGTAGGCCATGAGGCTGTCAATTAGGAACCTTGGATTGTGACTCTGCAGTGTCCTATGACATTTGGGATAATTTTAAAAGTTCACTTTCCTTGACTTCAACATTTGTAAAACTGGATTACTGCTGCTTCCTCTTCCGCTTGATTACCTTTGTACCTCGGGAGAGGACAGGAACACTAACATGAGTCATGACCAGAGGCACTTACTTGGCTGTCAGAGAATGATAGATCTGTGTCATTTTTGCAAACATTTCAAATACTGCTGTCTTGAATGGGTTGGAAATTGTAATTGCCAGAGCTCTTGAGCTCTGGAAAGACAAGACTGGAAAAACAAGACCTGGGTGTAGGCAGACTGTCCTTCTTCCTGCAGCATCTAGACCTGCTAAAGAATTTCTCTCCAAGTTTGTGAACCTCATTGTGAAATACTCTTCCCAACTTACAAAGAAGCAGGTTTAGGGAGTTAAAAGCAGGCTCCTAAAAGCAAGGACAGGCTTGTCGAAGAGAAGGTCATTCTAATTGGCATCCAACCAGCCAGTGTGAGGTTTGAATCTAAGTCTTCCCTGGAAATCAAAACAGCCCGTGAATCATTCTGGGTGTGAAATACAAATGGCCCCTTCTCCAAGAACATCAATTTAACCCAATTTGTCTCCCCAGCCTTAAACTTGCTTCTTTTATTTGAGAGAAAAATCTGTTGAGAAAGTTGGCCTCGGTGAGAAAGTTAATCTAAAGATGTGTAAATCTTCACTTTCTCAGGAAACCATCTTTTAAGTAACTTGACACACAGACACTCCACAATGTCTATAACAATTCCTTATTAGCCAGGGACTCTTCAACCCAAAGATAATAAAAATAAAAATAAAAATTTAGATCATCGGCCACAGGAAGCGTTGACACTTTCCATCCTGTGTGCGAAGCCACACCCTTTCTTCTCCCTTCACTCTGGTGATTTAAAATTATCCCTTGGTGACTTGGTGCTTTCCCTTCTAAACTTATTTGCTGGAAAGAATTGCAATATATGCTGTGGTTCAGGGTAATATATCAACTCTTGGTAAGAAGCACAAAATAGACACGGCAATTTCCACTCTTGTTTTTTGGAAAGCCTGGGTAGATCTGTGGAATGCTGATGTGACCCACTCTTGTATCCTATTAGACTTCTCCTTTCCATGGATTGCTACATAAAAAAACAATAGACAAAAGCAATTTACAGAAAGGTGGTGTCAAGAATTTAAAAAAGAAAATGTCATAAAAATAAATTGACTGGCAGTTGGAAATTAGCTGCATTTTGTAATGGATCAATATGAATTATAAAAGCAAAATAAACCTGAACACTTTGACAAGAAGTTAAAAACATCAGGAGATGGGAAGCATAATTTGTCATCCTAAAATAATTGCATAACTTAGTTCTAAAGGCTAAAATAAAATACACCTAGCAAATATTAGTGAAATTAGCCTGTCTTTCATGATGCAATATTTTTTTAAAGAGGGTGAAATTAGTCTTTGAAACTCTGCTTATCATTTTCTATATTCAAAACCATTTTAAAAAAACTGTTAAGTACACTCTGTCCCAATGCCTAACTATCGTGAGGTTAGTAAAGCAAAAGTGTTCCATTTTATGACTTCAATTGATTGGTTGTGGTTGCCTGTTAGGCTGGGCTGTTGAGGCAAAAAAAAAAATTGGAAACTCAGCCTAGACTCAGTAGGTAATTCCTCTAGGGTTCATTAGTGATGTCTGTCTCAGATACTTAGAGTTGGAGGAAAGGGTGGCATAAAATAAGCCAAACAATTCCCATCTTTACTCTCAAGAGCATTGTGAAGCCATGAATTTGAAAGAGAGCCAGGAGAGTATATGAGAGGTTTGGAAGGAAGAAAGTGATATAACAATAATAAAAAAGAAAAATTATAGGTCTGTTGAAGTTAAAGTCTCCTGAAGGAGGGAAAGGAAAGTGTATTTATAAAACCCTGCGATAGAGGATACCTCTCAACCAGAGTTTGAGTGGAGACACCTAGAGAACACTAGGTGCAGAGCCAGGGTGAAGGGTTGCCCTCCACTCAGGGACAAACTGGCTGAATTGATTCTAGCAACAGATCACAAAACTTAGGTATGATTAAATGGCTAGATGTATAACATGTGAATGAGGCAAGAACATCTGAACTGTTTTTACCTGAACTATATCAATATAGTAGACAAAAACAGATAGTATGGGTCAAATGAACTTCCTCTCATCGTTTGTCAAATTTATAAGTAACTTCTGTTAAGCTGAATTAGGACTTCAGAAATCTTTTCCTAGTCTCCAGATAGCCTCCACTGTCCCAGTTTCTCACTCTTTCTTAGTTTCTCTTGTAGTTCTCAGAATAACTATAGAATATGCTGGAAGTGCACTATCCTGAGATAGAGAGATTCTGCATGAAACCTCCTAAGCTTTATTCCTGTCCTTGCTAAGGAATATAGCATCTCAAGTTAGAGAAGAGCTATTCAGGATAGCCCAGACCTTGTTCCCTGACCCTCCTGGAAGCAGGATGTCCTTCAACGCTTTATCCCGCAATCACATTGTCCCTTGCTATATAACCCTAGAGCCTGAATTGTGAGCCCCTTCAGCCACAAAGGGGAGGACACAGACAGTCAATACTCCAACCATCCCAGGCAACTTTCTTAAGCAGTGGAGAGGCAGCCCATAAAGACTTTAGGCTGCTTTTGTTCTATCTGCCTCTCTGTAGGTCATCTATTTCGGGCAACTTGTTGCAGAGGAGTTTATCCTGTCTCATCAGTTCCAGACAACTGGTAAACCTGCAGTCCAGGATGCAGTGGGTAGAAGTATCTGGACTCTGCTTCTGGTAGTTGTCATAGAGATGATCTTTGCTCTTTCACAGAGTAGGAAACAGCTCTTAGAACACCTGCTCCACATGCTGGTGCAAAAATAAAGGCAAATCTTTTTTTCCAAACCACTTACTGCATGTAGAAGATTTTTGGGTGTATATGTTGGCTAGACTTTTTTTAAATATCATAGCATAAAATATAAAATATAAAGTAATAAATTCAAAGTGTATTCCCTTCTCAAATACGGTGATGACTGCATCTTACAATGGGTTCTGAGTATTTTATTTGTTTGTTTACTAATTTATTAATTCATTTCTTATAATTTTTAATTAATTCTTTGTAAATTGCACATCATGCACCCCAATCCCACTCATTTCCCAGTCCTTCCATATCCACCCTCCACCCTTGTAACCTCCCTGCAAAAGAAAAATAGAAAACAATAGGCTCACTGTGGAAGTTGCAGTATGTCACATAGCATATCCTTTTGTCCAAACAGCTTTACTTGCAACTGTTTATCACACTGAGGCATTGGTCTGGTTCCAGGCTTCTGGCTTCTGCTATACTATCAATACTGGACCCTCACAGAGACTTCTCTCTAGTGTCCTGCTGTTGTCCTGTGTCGTGGAGATCCTGCAGCTTTGGTTCTGCAAGACTGGCTCCTTCGTGAACTGCTGTAGTTCATGGATGGGTAGATGTTGGGGTGGGGCAGCTAAAAGCCCTGGATCTGGGCCTAGGTGGTAGCTGAGTTGGTCAGCCTGCCAGATCTCCCATGCCCAGCTACTGGGGCCAGCTCTTCTGCCCTGCCAATTTGAGAGGCAGGACCAGCTTTCCCATGCCCAAGCCACAGGGGCCAGCTCACCTGCACCCATGTCATTGGGACCAGCTGTTCTGGGCTTTATAATTAAATAGCCAGGCTCCTTGTTTTTCTCAACCTTAAAGAGGCTTTTTAAAATCAATTCCTTATTAGATTTATTACATTCCAATTTTTATTTCAGTATAATTCAACTTTATGTTAGAATTTTATTTTTATGAAGTATTGTGGAATTCATAGTTTCTTGCAAAGTCTCTGCTTTTAATTATCTATTGTAAATAGGATAATGACTTCTCCTTAAAACTGGTATGCACAACATGAAATATTTTAGCTTATAGAAACAAAACCTCTAAAATGTTATGTGTGGTGGTATTGTGTTCCCCAAAATATTGTGCATGCTAATAAACTTACCTGGGGTCAGAGACAGAACAACCACAATATTAAACATAAAAGATAGGCAGTGGTAGCACACGCCTTTAATCCTAGCATTCCAGAGACAGAAATCCATCTGTTCAAGGATACAGCCAAGCATGGTGGCCCATGCCTTTAATCCCAGAAAGCCAGCCTTTAATCCCAGGGAGTGGTGGCAAAAACAGGAAGATATATAAGGCATGGAGACCAGAAACTAGAAGCATTTGACTGGTTAAGCATTTGGCCTGGTTAGGCATTTGGCCTGATTAAGCTTTCAGGCTTCTAGCAACAGTTCAGCTGAGACCCATTCTGGATTAGGACTCAGAGGCCTCCAGTCTGAGGAAACAAGACCAGCTGAGGATCTGGCAAGGTGAGGTTGGCTGTGGCTTATTCTGTCTCTCTGATCTTCCAGTATTCACCCCAATAACTGGCCTCGGGTTTGATTTTATTAATAAGACTCTCTAAGATTCATGCTACAGTTATGCTTAAAAGTTGCCATCAGACAGAAGACTACTACTTAAATGCTTGTTTCTAGAAAAATCCTCCGTAATTCTGCTTTTGTGGTGTCATATATCCCAGAGGTTTAGCCAGTAACATGCTTTGTCTTCCATTACATTTGATTTTCTGTGAATGGCATCATTTAGTTGGACTTTGCTTTGGTCCAGAAGCAATTTTATATCCATCTCCAGAATTGCTCTTTGTGTCCTTGATATTCATAAGTGGAGATGTATGTGTTCATGTATATATTTATGGATATGAGCCTTTTTTCACATATCAACTTAATATCAAAGACAGTATCATTATCCACATATCCAAAGAGCTAACAAGACCCAAAGCTTAAAATCAGAGCTACATACGAGCTGTCCTAAAGCAGATCTTCCATCTCAAGCCATCTGATGCCCACCTCCCAAATGGCATTCATTATAGCACAGCCTCTTCTTCTCACACTGCCTTTGTATAGATCAGTGTGACTCCTGCTCTTTTAAGGCTACAACTGAATCTGTTGTTAGCTTCATTTAGCCATATACACAGGCCCTACAAGGTGCTTTATTTAGCAAGAACTTTTTCTTATATAGCCCTTCATCACTACTCTAATTTCACTAGCCTCACAGTACCTTCTTAACTGTTATGAAGAAAAAGAGAAGACAGAAAAGACATTAATCCCAATCAAACCCAAAGTACAGAACTACTCAGTAGTTTTGATTTTGAATCAAGCAACTCTCCACTCTAAAACCAATGATAAACAGCAAGGGTTGCCCAATTGGGATGTGGTCATTTATCATCTATTAGTAAACCTCCATTGTGAGTGTTATCATTGAAACGTTTCAGTAATGAGGAGAACAAACAATTCTTCCCAGTCTCTCTTTCTAATCTCTGCTGTGATTCTGAGCTACAAGGAGCAGCTTACCAATTAGCAAAGCAAATCATGGTCTGGAATAGGTGAGTGATCCATAAACTGGGCTGAATGCCCAGGAATAAAGCTTCTCTGACCCTTTATAACTACTGCTACCACCATTACCTCTTGCCTTCAATTATTTAGACTTCCCTGATGTACAGACTGGATTCCTGCTGACAGTATTGTGGAGCTCACTCATTAATCACGTTCCTGTCATTGTTCTCTGGGGGCTATGGGGGAGGGGATGCTCACTACCAAGAATAGAATGCCCTCCCCTCTCTGATAAATAGGAGAAAACTCTGTTATGAACATGTTAGCTTGTCGTGGGCAATTCCTTCTGCAATTTTGAGAAGCAGTATACAGTATTGGTGACGTGCCACTATACCTCATAGGCATAAAACACCGAAGATGTAAATAAATGCTAAATTAAAATGTGTGCTTTAAAAATAACTATCGAAACAAATTCTCAGCTTTGCTAATTATTCAGAGCCATGAAGCACTGAATTATGTAGGCAATAAATAGAGATCATTTTATGTGAAGACTGACATTTGAGTATCATTTATATATATATGAAAAAGACTAACAGACAAATATCCCAACTCACATGTGAGTGTGTATACAGGAAAAAAAAATATTTCCTAACATGTGCTTGCAAATGCTATTCTGAATTTCAGCTCTTACAGATTTCTCTAAGAATGACATTGAGCACAAATTTTAAAATGGTGATAATGTCATGAAGCATCCTCAAAGACTATTCAGTTTCCTCTCTGTTATATAAACATATTTTTGATGCTCAAAAAATATTATACAAGAGCCCAGAGGTCCTTTTTGACCCATGCTGTAATATGAGTTGGGTCTATCTCCTAAGCCTTTGTGTCAACCCACCCCTGTTCCTATACTGCCTTGCTGTGCATCCCCTGGGCTGCAGAAGGAAGGGGGTGGGGCTTCAACTGGTCATGCTTTTAACATCTGCATTGCTCTCCTACTGCTTAATGAAAAAGGGCTGTGCATGGGAAGAAACTCAGAGAAGTCTAGGTGGCTGTTGAGATCACTGAGCTGTTTAGAGACAATGGCTTCAGGACATCTAACTTCCAGAAGGAAGCAATGTTGCCATTCCTAGGTGTCAAATTTGACTCCCTTTCTCTTCTCTAACATGGGCCAAATGTGCTGTGGGGTTTTGTTGTATCTGAAAATGATAGTGCTTGCCTTCATACAGACATCCGATGGTGGCTGAAAATGAAGAAGGGAGCCATGACTCTGAACACTGAGCACATCATTTGAAACACCACTGCAGATGCCCTGCCAGTGTCCCTAGGGAGGTCTAGGAGAATCCTTCCGGAGCTCTAGGCATAGTGGGTAGGAATCCTAGGAGCATTCCAATTCACTTCTCATTTCAACATTTGCTCTCTCTAATCTCTGCAAAATAACTCAATATAAACAGTCAGCTCTTGTGATTTCTAACATATTTATCTATGGATGAAAGCCATCAGTGTTTCAGTCATTTTATTGTATGTAAAGTGAAAATGGCTGCAGGGATGGGATCCCTAGATGTGTTATCTTACCAAAAAAAAACCGTTATGATGGAAATATCAGACAAACATTTGGTACAAGCTATACTTGGTACCGGCTATGTTAAACAATGGTTTCCTGCTGTCTTCCTACTTTCAACCATCCTTCCTCTCATATTCTGTTAGCACTTTTTGTTTTCCTGCATCCTGTGCTCAATTTAAGAAAGCCAAAAGCTAATTACTTCAATGAAGCTAAAGAAATGGCTCAGCAGATAAGAGCACATGCTGTTCTTGCAGAGGATCCAGGTAGGCTCCCATGTAGGGCAGCTCACAACCAGGAACACTGGACTCGTTTTCATCTTCTGGACTTTCATGGGCATCTGTATTCACATTGCACATACACACAAACACACATATATACAAAATTTCAAAGTAAGTCTTCAAGACCTATTTTTTAATTTCCTTCTTATATTGCCTAAATAAATAATTACCTGATGGCTCCATAGGCCTGGGTCTAAGACATGGCTCTGCACAAAGTAAGAATGCTGTAGGCTACTGTATTAGTCAACACCCTCTAGAGAAACAGAACTGGCAGAATGAATATATAGTGAAGATGATTTTTTTAATTGGCTTATATGATTGTATCCAAATAGTTCATCAAAGGCCATGTGATATCAAAGTGGCCAATAACCCAGTAGTTGTTCAGTTCAGGAGCTTGAATGCCTCTGAAATCTCCTTCTGTCTCTGAAGGCCTAGTGGACTTCTCAAGAGCTGCTAGTCTTTAGTCTACATTAGAAACACAAAGAAGCTGGTTCTAATGTCAGAGAAGGAATCAAAAAAGGTGGCAGGAGTGAAGGCCAAGTGAGCAAAACAGTGAAGATTTCTCTCTTCCATATCCTTTTATCTGGGCCACTCTCAGAAAGCTGCCAACACATATGGCAGGTCTTTCCACATCGATTAAGATAACCTAGACAACCCCCCAAAGACATAAGCACAGGCCAGCCCAATGCAGGGAGTCTTTCATTAAAGCTTCCTTCTCAAGTAGTCTAGGTTGTGTAAAGCTGACAGTTTAAGCAAGGCCTCACAGATGCACACATCAGTCAGTTCTCTGAGGCTATTTGTTCGGCTATGAACTTGACGTAGTCAGCATTATTGCAAAACACAAAATTTGAAAGATTTTAGTAAACTGGAAAGTTCCTTACAAATGCAATTCTTTTTGATATTATTAGATTTTAATTCATTTCCAACCTTGTTCCACATGACAAGATAAAGTCAATGGACATTGTTCTATTGTGTAACTCTATGATCTACATATTCAAATGTTTTCCTTTAATGTAACCTCTCATAGGAAATTTTGGCCAAAGTAACTAGAAAATTGACAAATTTGACACCAGAACCAAAATGTTAATAAAATAAATCACCTCAGCATGTAACTCAATTCACATCTCTGCTGATCCGCGTGGAAAGAGAATCTGTTTGCAGAATGGAAGTGGAGATTAAGGAGAAAATGGACCCAAGTGTAAAATGTGTTTAGAAAGTTTATCTGCCATCACACCCTATCTAAACTTCAAGTAAAATTTATAGCCCTCTAGGTTTTACCAGCCCATCAATACACCAAGCCACATTGGCTATTCTTATCTCTGTGTGTCTTATCTGATTGACTATAGAGCAAGTGAGAAATTGTCCTCTACTTCCTGCTGTCCTATCTGCCTGGGCTCAAAGCATCTAGCCCTGGGCTGTCACCACCAGTGACTTCAGTCATTTGTCAAACACATCAGAATATATTTACTGTGTAGAGTTTCCCTGCAGAGTTTCTCTTGGCATCATCTTCAAAGAGTTTACAATCCTCCGACAAAAAAAATATTTTTTGGAATAGGAGCATATCAGCATAAGCAAATGGCAGCTCATAACTCTGAGAGAACAGCAGGCGCAAGGTCAAACACCAGGAGATGCAGACTGTGAATCCTCGAGGTAGGGCAATATTTGAAAGGGGATAGGTGGGAATGATGAAGATAAAAACAAGTACACCTAGAAGATTATGCGTGATGAATTTGGAAAAATGTCTGTTATTCATTGTTGTCCTCTTACTCTCATAAGGAAGTTCAAATCAATACATAAATCCTCAGGGAGAGAACAGGAACAAACACCTTCTATAATTAGTTCCTTATCCACTTCTCTGCACGAACCCACCTATCTAAAGTTCCGTAACAATCATCTGGCTCTACTGCTTTGCTCGTCCAGGAGTGGCCTTCTCCATCCTTTGAAACCCTTCTCCACAGTTTCTCCCAAAGGCACTTTGTTGATCCATGAAACAAGCCTCCAAGGCCCTTGACTAATTTCTCATGACCATAAAATTGGTAATCAATGTATCAATGAGTTCATTTGACAGTATCTCATCAATGGAGACAAAAATGTGCTTTGCAGACATACCTGGCACCAAACATATAAGAGTTTGCACATATATAAAGCACCTTCTTTCTTCCTTTCTGCTATAGTTTGGATCTTAAATGTTCCCAAGGGTCACATGTTCAAGTTTTAGTCACCAATCAGAGGGGTTATTGAGAATAGAAGAAATTTTAGAAGCTAAAGCTCTTAAAGGGAAAGCAGGTCATTTAGGGGAATGTCCTTGAAGAGGATATTAGGATGATCCTGGCCCAGTATTTCTCTCTGGCTTCCTGAATACTCTATGAGGTGAACAACTTCCTCATCTGCAAAGTTGCACACTCTTGTGCTGTAGGGTGTCTTTCTGTATGCTGTGAGTATGTGTTGCTCTGATTGGTTGATAAATAAGACTACATTGGCCTATGGTAGGGCAGGATGGAGCCAGGTGGGAAAATCCAAGAGAGATAGTTAGAGAAGAAAGGAGAGTGGGGCAGACACTACTAGCTGCTGCCAGCAGAAACAAGATGTAAAGTACTGGTAAGCCACAAGCCACATGGCAAGGTATAGATTCACAGAAATGGGTTCATTTAAGATATAAGAGCTAGCTAGCAAGAGGCCTGCCATAGACCTTGCAACTGGTAATTAATATTTAGTCTCTAAATGATTATTTTATAAGCGGCTGCAGGACCAGAGAAACGTGGACTGCGGGGCCGGGTGGGACAGGAGAAAACATACAACTACACTCATAACAGTCCTAGAAGTACCCGAACCAACCAACCTTGTAATGGAAACTTCAAAAACCATTATCCCCAAAACTGCCTTTCCCCTCTACAGTTTTATCTCAAGGACTTGTTAGAATCACACGAAGTTGAGTTGGACACTTTCCTTTCTGCCTAGGGTACCTGTGTCACAGGCTTGTTCCTAGGGAGAGATGGGCCAGTAAAGCCAATGCCCATAGTGTTACCAGCAATGGAATGTTACCAACAATGAAGGTGGAGAAATCACTGACATGAGCGTACACTGATGAAGCTTGCATTGCATTCACCGTCTGCTCATGAGTCTACGTGTAAAATAAATGCTTATTATTAATCAAGGGATTTCTGGATGGTTTCACATAGACAGCATTTTTGCTCTAGGGCCCATCATTTCTTATGCACAGCCCTGAGAGGAAGACATAGGTCAGTGCTAATCAGCAGAGTATGTATTATTTTCTTTTTGTGGCCTAAGGGACTCTGCATCCTAATCTCCAAAGAGAAAGGAAACCATTAAAGAGAGCTTATCTGCATTTAAGATTCAGATTTATTAGACATTTTCAATTTGATCTCGAGAGGCATCTATTTTAAAACAATGAATAATTAAAATTAATATTGAAAAGCATATTCTTCAATCACGTTGGAGGGCTGCCTCAATTTTCTACTCTAGCATTTCATTATGATTTACAGCATGCAGCTATTCCGAACAGTAGGAATTGGAATCTAATGGTAACTTTAAGCTCTCATTACCTACTAGAATTCCAGAAAAAAAGTTAATTGGCAGGGGATTTTTTTTTTCTGTGTGTGTGATTTCCAATTATAGTGGGAAAAGTGCCTACAAATACTGCCAATGAGTCAGAAACTGCACATTCTCTGGTAACACAATTGAGGAGCCAAGAACTTAGTGAATATTTCCATTTTCAAAATGAGTCCAAACTAGGGTTCCTGGTTTTCCTTCTGACCTGTCCATTGGACCAGAAACCTGCTCAAACTCACTCACAAATTTCACTTGATTTTTCTAGAAGAATTACATTATGCATATGATTCAGGTCCCATGTTCTGTTTTATAACTTGATGTTTCTAGACAAGCCTCAACTAGGAATATTTTGAAGCCACCACCCTCAACCTTGATAAATGATCTCTCTTTCCCTATATTATCAACCTTAAAATTGCATTGAATTGATAAAGGGAGTACTTATCAAAAAGAACTAGTCTTTTGGAAATGGAAAGTTAATAACCATTAGTCATCTTTTGGCACCTGCGGAATGATGAAACACAGGATTATAGGCTATATAATTACTCAGAAATATATCCCACAAGAGACCCTGTACTATATCTGGCAATGATACCTCTGAACCCTGGATGTACTTTTGAAGCCACCTACGCTGGTTCTGGAATGCACATGTCTCTGGGGCTGCCCTCAGAGCACTAGGCTCTTCCTGACATCTGCTGTTTTCTGTTACTGCCTTCCAAGCCTACAACTTATATGTGGCTGTGTGGTTGACAGTAGTTACAGTGCATGTTTTTTCCATAACTGAAAGAAAAACTAGAAAAAAAGAATTTTTAATAACTTCCATTGGAATATTCACAAACTCAAAGTAGGGAACTCCCTGATGGCACCAGACTGCAAGAAAAATTAGCCAATGTGCACCTATTGGGTTCTTGGCAGGGACAGGGTGCTGAAACCCTGATTGAGTTGTAATACCAGCTGATGTTCTAGTTCAGAAAAGAGAAGGGGGTCAAAGAAACGTGTGAGGGACCTCTTGCCTTTGTTCTTGATTTAGAAGCTGAGTGTCTGGGAGCAGATTACTCAGTCTCTCCAGGTCAAACCATCAATCTGCCTAGAGTCCCTGATTCCCAATAACTTGCCAATAACTCACTTCACAAATCAGTCACCCCCTGCTTTTTATAACAGAAATTTGATGATGCAATTTAAGCTTTAAATCCCTCCACTGACTCCCTAAACAGGTTACCACAGCCAGCATCAACTCACAGGATTTACTCTCTGCCTAGACGCCCTTCACAGTCATCTTTAAGCCCACCGTCACTGATTGTTCTTTGGTTCTTCTGGCACATTAGCACAGTCAAGACTCTTGGCTCAGGACTCCTGCGTTTACTATCTCAAGTGTCCTTCCTCCAACCACAACAATCCTGAATCCTTGTCAACACTCTAGTTTCTGCACAGTAGTTACTTTTCCATACTTTCCCTGACCACCCTATCTACATTATACACTACTGAAAACCTTTTCATAATATCCTCATTTTAAAAATACCAGTCCTTATCAATGTCTCAACTACTTCACTGGTTTATTCACCAAGCTATTCTTTTCTGTCTTTTCCACTAAAAAAAAAAAAAAAAAAACACTGTGGGGTGCATGCTGATCTCTACACCCATGCAGAACTTACAATTGCTCCCAGACCATTAATCGGTTTTATAAGCTGTGTGCCAAACTACTCCTGAGCTCCTGGCTCAATTCTTTCTCTCTTCTGCCTAATTTCAGGCGTCCGTTTGCCCCACTTCCTTGAAATTTGAGTTCCTTGTCATGTGTTTGAGCAGATGGGACCTCCCACTTCCCTGAAACAGATGGCATTCTGCATGGCTAGTGTAGGCAGAGTACGGCTAGCCCGCGAGTTGAGCACATGGTCAGAGTCTCCAGGGCTGTGAAGTTCAGGAGAAACTGAGTGGGAGAATGGGCATAAGAAATATCAGACCCATCCGGTGGGCCAGAAGTCAAGTGAAGACTGGCGCAACAAAGGTAACTATGGGGTGAAAGCAAGCCAGCTAGTCAACTTGGTCTCATGAGCAGCTCATCCCAGCTGCCTCTCTGAAAAGCAGATGGCATCCCCCTCCCCAGAGAAGTCCTATTACAATTGAATTTCCTTTTGACCTTTAGCTAAACTGACTCCAGTCAGTTAAAGTCAGGATGTCCTCAAACAGAAAACTAGCATCCACTAAGAATCCCTCAACACAGACCTTGACCTGAATGTGCTTATAGGTTAGGTAACAATCTGCAGTCTACTTTACTTTTAATTATCTAAACTATCTGGGCAATAGCTTGCGTTTCACTTCACTGATGGAGACATAGGCATGGTCCTGTGAGTTGTGGTCTGGATTAGATTCAACCCTTTGCTCCTGTAGTATCTGTTACCACGGGTTCTCTGCTGCCCATGCAGGGAAATTACTCCCCACTGACCTTATTTCCATCTTGATGTAGAGAAAAATCTCTCTTTTTCCCCATTCCATAAAGAGGGACAGGTTTCCTACCATCTTATGAAAGGACTCTCTAAGTCCCAGGACTGATGAAATGTCAGGTTATGTCAGTGGGTGGGCAAGGGGTGTTCAACTTTGTAATCCTTCCACTGTGCCTAGTTGTAGCTAGAGTTTTCCTGCCTGGCCCACGGTCAGGATAAATCTCTCTCACCTGCCAGTCCCACAGCCGCTCAGACCCAACCAAGTAAACACAGAGACTTATATTGCTTACAAACTGTATGGCCGTGGCAGGCTTCTTGCTAATTGTCCTTATATCTTAAATTAATCCATTTCTATAAATCTATACCTTGCCACATGGCTCGTGGCTTACCGGCATCTTTACATGCTGCTTGTCCTGGCAGTGGCTGGCAGAGATTCCCTCCGCCTTCCTGTTCTTTTTAATTCTCTCTGTTAGTCCCGCCTATACTTCCTGCCTAGCCACAGGCCAATCAGTGTTTTATTAGCAACACATTTGCCATACAGAACATCCCACAGCACCTAGTTCTTTGTAATTGATGGCCTGTACTCTACTCTTGTTTCTCCAAATCACCCTTCCTCCCTGATTTTAGGATAACGTTCCCCCTCCCTCTCTCTCACACACACACACCCCTGAAGTAGTGTTATACAAACTCTCCACCATCCGGACAGGAGAAATGAAATTATTATTTTTGTTTTGTTTTGTTTTGTTTATGTGAGACAGGGTTTCTCTGTGTAGTTTTGGTGCCTATCCTGGATCTTGCTCTGTGGACCAGGCTGGCCTCAAACTCATAGCGATCCAACTGCCTCTGCCTCCCGAATGCTGGGATTAAAGGCGTGCGCCACCACTGCCTGGCGAAATTATTTTTCACATAGGTTGAAGACTCAGTTATTGTTCTGCTTTAAGATGAGCTGCTGGAGAGGAACAGACCACTACCTCACCCCCTGATCAAATGAGAGATAATACCCAGAAATGGCCAGATTCTTGCTTAGAGATACGGCACTAATATAATTGCAAATAATAGAAATGCTCTGAACTGCTTAGGCAAGTAAAGAAGAGTTCATTATACTGAAATGTTTTTTTCGTGGAGCCAATGCCAGGAGACCTCAAAAAGAACCTGTGACATTGGGGTGAAAGTCGTATCTGGGCCTGACTGCCTTCTGTTTGTCTTTGGGTAAACTGCATCTAGATTATTTTCATACTCTTACTCCTCTTTTGCCATTAGCTCTTTGTCTACTTCTTAACCCTACTCAAACCTTCTGGGTCAACAGTTTCCTTTGTTTCTCACATCTCCTGAAGAAGCCTGATCAATGAGGCCTCCAGGTGTACCTGTTCCAGTCCCAGCTACTCAGTATCCCAGAGCAAAGATTTGACAACTCCACCTTTGAACTGATCAATGGAGGAGAGATAGTCTAAAATGCAAAATAGCAGTCTTGTGATAGTATGACAGGAAGTCATGAGGTAACAGAGCAAGAGACAAGAGACAAGCACCACTTGCAATCTTGATCTACCGAGTCATTTACTTATAAGACATAGCAAAATGTCTTATAATTTATAAGTAAATATCTTATAATTTGTGAGTAAATTTATGTACATCATACCAGTTGCCTAGTGGATTTCATCTCTTTTGAGAACAAAGAATAACATTAGAAACACAGAAATAGTTAAAAGCCTTTCTGTCTATATAATAGAGACTTTAGACATTGCTATGAGCTCCACTTAACTAAATACAGAAAATCGCACATACTATTTTATTTATGTTAAATGTCTTGGTGCGCAGTGTGCTTGCCTACAGGATTTAGTGTTTTGTTCTACGTTTTCAGCAGGTAGGAAGTCCTTTTCATATACTAGAATTCTGATGTCATTGAGTCAGATGGGAATAAGAGAATTGGAAAATAACAATGCATAAAGTAAACATCAACTGCTGTTAGCTTTTAAAGGCTATTTTTAGGACTAAAATCACAGTATTTTCTTCCTTCCTCCCCCTTCTGCTGCCTGAGGTATTTGTTTCAACACTCCCTGTCCTATAATGACGTGGATAAGGTCACACTAAAAGATAGACACGCTGAAGAAACCCATATCTGTCTAAGCACTACAAGAGCATTAAGGCTTATCCTGCCCTTTGCATCTGATGGAACAAACAAATAAGGAGGAGCTAAATCTTTAATTATGTGATAGTATACATCCGAAGTCCTTTATGGAAATTTCTGGAGTTTTGGTCATTATTGCCTTTCCAACTCTGGGCTGTGAGGGTTTTTTTTTCCTCCAGAATTAGCATAGGTGTGGTCCCCTTAAGAGAAGCACTAACAATTCTCTGTTCCACACATGGCAGTCTCATTGCCACCACAGGTGTGTGTTCGCTTACTACAGAAGCATAAAGGCTATTCCGCACATGTTCCAGGGATCGTTTGCAAGGAGGAGGATGTTTCTTTCTAGAAGTATCCCTAAGTGTCTTTTCAGGATCAACTACTATACAATTCTAATAAATAAGAAACTAAAATAAATGTTCATAAAAGGATATTTTCCTTTTCACTATTAGTAGACGTAATGTATATTTTCAAAATCTTAACTATGGTGTAAATTGTAATTTCTGGTCATTCAGTTGTTCCTGTTTCTACAGTTGTTCTTATTCTCCTATTTCTTCTGCAACCTTTTGAGCATTTTTGAAAAGGGAACTATGTTTCCATAACTTTGGGTTTGTTCTCCAAAATGAGATTTTTTTTCATATATTAAGGGTATGTGTCTACTTTTTCTCTTTCTTTGCTAATACTTAAATTTAAATCCTTACTGTTCTTTCCTGGTGAAAGAAATGAATGGTTTCTTTTAATGCTTTGATGCTGATTGCTGACTGTTCTGTGTTTACCATTGTCTGTAAAGCAATAGTGAGGATGTACCTGTGCAGTTAATCTGATCACTCTCACAGTCACTACTGGAAATGGACACATTAAAAGGTTTATGGAGGGAAAGCACTTTTCTGAAGAAATGAAATTGGTAATGACATAGGTCAAAGAATATGACGGGAATTGAGGTTTTGATTTCTGCCAGCTCACACAGTGGGAAACTTGTGCTTTCAAGTCCACAGAGAATGAAGGAATTAGCTGTGCTTTGAAACCATTCTCAGATCTCCTTTTAATGGAACAACCTCTTCATAACATACCATAACTCTGTGTGTATAACCGTTCCATCTAATGCACTGTTGGAGAGAAGGGGGTCTCTATTAAAGCACGTTAGTCAAACTCTGAATTCATCAGTTAGTCAAACTCTGAATTCATCAGAACATGGGATTCATCTCTTACAGCCTTACGTTCACCAGCTCCACATCATGGAGAACCCTTTGCTGCCTAACAGATTCTGAACACAAAGCGAATAGTAGCTTTCATCCTAGATTTCTAATATGTTACACAGTAGGTTTTACATTCTTTATTTGCAAAGGGGGAGTCAGGAGGTTTAAGTGATTCCAGGTCCTATTCTCTTCTGCCCTCATTAAGCTTGCAAAGTTCTGCCCAAGCCATATCTGGAAAGAAAACAAACTGTGACACAGATAACACTGTCCATCTGGGGCACTGCCGCAGTTCTCCAGGATCCATCTGTGCTGATACAAAGCATAGGGGCTGGGGATGCCGGCTCCCTTGCTGTTGACAGTTGGGTTCACCTTGATCTCTTTTCTGAACTCCCACAATGCTTACCTTGCATCCCACACCAGGCTCTCCATCATTCACTGCTCCATGATATGATTCACTTTTTTGTTTGTTGTTCACTTGTTCAACTGACTCACAATTCTAAGACATTTGTTATGGGGAAAATATTAGTCTAGACCAGTATACGTATCCTTTTCCTTCTAAATCTTGCGTAGATTCTTCCATTTATTTAAAATGAAAAAGAATAAGTACCTAAAGTCATCTAATTGGACTTAAGGCCCATCCAATAGAAGGATATTCATGCCTGAAGCTGTACACCTGGTCAACTACCTATGGCTGATGAGGTCATATCCCCTAGAGGAGAATCTACTACCGCCCCTTTACTAAACCAGCGTAATTCCTCACTGCATTCTAAATACTCATCCTTACACTCAGATATAAATGAATCTGTTACCTCTCATTAAGGAAGCTCCTTTTTGCAGCAGAGAGAGGCCATTACAGAAAGCCACAACTGGTCAAAATGCAGACAGCACCTGACCATGGCATGCCTAGACCCAACTGATACATCTACAACACAACCCATGTACCCAAGGCTGATGGAATATTGTAGAAGAGTATTTGGAAAGGTTGTTAAGATCCAGAGCACCAGTGTCTGCAATGCAATAGCATCTTCTGTATGTAACAGGGAAACTGCGCCCATAAAATCTCAGTAGTATGATTGTCTGAACAAGACCTGCACAATAACAATACCATTTGACATGCCAGCATGGATGAGAGAAGTCTCACAAGATCCCATCCTTCAAAGAAGCACTACAGGGAATTCATAACTGCTGGGAAAAGGAGAATCTGTCTTCCTAAAGGATGAGCACACTGGGAGGTTATGTAATTTCAAATGGTGATTGCTAAGTACAGATACATATGAACAGCACTGAATGGACTCAGTAGGCTGTGTTTATATATTTATATGCATATATATATGTAAGAACAATAATCGAAGAGGTCACTAATTTTAGAGGGGGTCATGGGAGAACCTAGAGAAAGAGCAGATGGGGAAATGATGTGAATTCATCACTCATGGATAAAATGCTCAAAAAAGAAAAAAGAATGAATTAATTAAATGTGTGGGTTTCTTTTTTCAGGAAGGAAATATGAAATTTCTACTCTTAGTAAGTAAAACCTAGAAAAGAAGGCAAAAAGTGTGGTATTTCAGATGGAGAAAAGCCCAAGGGGCTTTAATCCTGCACAAAGAACTACAGGTAAGTGAGCAAAACTGGGAGAAATGGTGGAAGAACACAATTTAGCTGTCCAGTGACAAGTGGTCAGCCCTGAGAACACATGTAGAAATAACATTATATTCATTTGGCAGGTTCTATTTAAGAATACACATGTATATATAACAACACATGCATGTGATAACAATTAATGAAAAAAGAGGCCATGAATTTGAAGATCAGGGAGGGAATATACGGGAGGTTCCAGCAGGAGGAAAGGGAAAGGAGAAATATTGTAGTTAAATTACCATCTCAAAAATAAAAAGTGTGGTATTTATTAGAAGAACACAAATATTCCAATTCTTCTCCAGGAAAATCATAGATTTTTGAATTATCCATATGCTCTGAAATTGAGTGCGACCATGACTTCTTTTAGCCAATGAATATGAATTAAAGTAGGGTGTACTGCTTTCATTGGGGAACATTTTAAGGATCAATAGGCAGCTCCCCATATTCTTTTGGTCATAGTTTAGTGATCATAAAGTATGTGGCTAACATAGATCTGCTACCACCTGGCGTCACTGAGGATCCACTGTAAGCAGGAACCTTCTCCTCACCTTCAATGACTATGAAGCTTGAGACACAGACTGTCTTGATTATATCACTGTGATTTTCAAATCATTTCTGAAATCATTTCTCAATAAAGAATAAACAAAAATTCCTGCTTGAAGGGCACAGTTTGATGGATTCAGCATTTAATAAAGTTATGTAACAACCACTGCAACCTAATTTCCAAACATCTCAGAACAGTATCATTTAGTAGATTTCATCAAAGAGAAATCTGTAGCCATCAGCTGTCACTCCCCATCCCACTCTCATGCTCCAAACCTCTAGCAATCACTGATATTCTTTCTGTCTTTATTAATTTCTCAAGACCAATTATTTCACACAGAGATCACTCAATATGTGGTTCATTGCAGCTGGCTTCTGTCACTAACCATGATATTTGTAAGATTATTCTTGCCTCAGCAGCCCTTTTGGTTTTCATTCTTGTTTGAGTATTATGTGACATGGACATGGACATTGTGTATGTACATATGGTTTATCTAGTCATCAATTTATGAACATGTCCACTGTTTTCACTTTGGGGTACTTATATTGCTGATACAAATATTTGTGCGATGTTACTGTGGAGGTAGAAATTTTCATTTTCCTTGGAACGGTTCTAGGAATAGAATTGCTGGATGTTTTGTTAACTGATTTAACAGTTTGAGGAGCTGGCAAACTATTTCCCCAAGTGACTACATCATCTTGCATTCCCAATGTGTGAATGTAACTGTGGAGGTTCTAGTTTTTTTTTTTCACATCCCCACTAACAATTTCTTAGGAATTTTTATTGTATGGCCTTTTTTTTATAGTAGTCTTTCAAATGCATATAAAATAGTGTCTCACTGTGGTTTTGACTTGTATTTCCCTAATGGATAATGAGATAGTCTTTCATACAGTTATTTGTCATTTGCAAATATTTTAGAGAAATTTCTACAAAAATTCTTTAATTGTTTATGGTCAGCTTACTTGTCTTACTATTGAATTAAAAGAGTTCACTATATATAAATCATATAAGTATTTTCCCATTCTGTATATTATATTTTCACTTTACTAATATAATGAAAATGTTAGAAAACTACTATTCAATTTTTTTCATGTGTATGTGTGTATGTAGTGTGCCTGGGTATATGTATGTTTGCACATCCATGGGTGCCTGTGCACATATGTACACACACCTGTGAGTGTGGCGGCCCAGTTTTGATGTTGGGAATCTTCACTGCTCCCCACCTAACTCACTGAAGTACAGTCTGTCAGTTGAACCCAAAGCTCTCCTAGACAGCTGAGCCAGCTAGCCAGCTTGCTCTGGAGCTCCTCTGTCTCTGCCTTCTGGGAATTGGAATCACAAACAGACTGACACACCCACTCAGCATTTCTGTTGGTTCTGGGGATCTGAACTCTGGTTCTCACACTTGGTTTCACCACTGACCATTTCCCCATCCTTACCCCCTGGTTTTGTTTTATAGTTGTACTTGTGTTAGAGTTAAGCAAATGTAGTCTAATCCATGACTAAGGATATTTACCTCTCTGGCTTCCTCTAAGAGTTCCCATTGTTTGCTTACACTTGAGTCTCTCACTCCTTCTCAGTACTTTCTGGTGTGAGCACGGCCCCAAATCCATTCTTTCTGGTTGCTTCAGAACTGATTACTGAGAATACTCCTCTTTCTTCCTTTGAATTATGCTGGTGCCTCTATGCAAAATCAATGTGTCGTAAACATATGTCTCTATTTGTGGGCTTTTAATTCCATCCTCTCTCTTCTATTCTACATGTGCCTATCCACACGGCCATGCCACGTTGTATTAGTTACTGTAGCTTTGTAAGAAGGTTTTAATATGATAGCACCAATCTCCATGCTGTCACCCTTCTTACATTTTATTTGACCATTCTGTGCCTTTGCATTTCCAAATGAAATTTATGATCAGTTGGTTAATTTTTTTTTTTAATGTCAGCCTGGCATTTCAGTGAGGATGATGTGAACTCCTCTGCTCGATTTGAGGAGTATTATTACCATGCAATACACAGAGGTTTCTGATCCTCTGGAATAAAACATCTTTCCCTTTACTTAGAGTTTTAATTTTTTCCAGCCATATTTTACTTTGGAGCGTACAATCCTTCTGCCTTTCTACTGTTTGTTCCTAAGCCTAGGATTTCTGATACTACTGTGAATGAAATTCCCTTCTTAATTTCTTTTCTGTATTGCTCACTGTCCAAATATAGAGCTACATTTGATGTACAATTGAATATAAAACTGCATCTCTGGAACTTGCATTCTATTACACTGCCAAGGTCTTTTATGACTTCTAGTAATTTTAGTGGACTCATTGAGATTTTCTACATGGAGGATCATGTTGTTAGCAAATAAAGACAGATTTACCAATCTAGTGCTTTTGCAATCTAAAGCCTTTTGTTTCTCTCCCTGTTCCCACCCCAGTTGCTCTAGGTGGAACTAAAAATGTAACGTCCAAAGGATGAACTCCTGAGACTGAGGATGGTATAACTTTACCTGTATATCAACCATTCAAATATTAAGAAGATTAAGGGGAAGGCGGATCCTATTTCTCTCATTGGCAAAATCAACATAGATTTTTGGGAGAGTAGAATACACCAAGTCAGTATGAAAAGATGGAAGTGAAGTCATTTAGTATGAAAAAGTACAATATTAATTTCATACACAGATTTCATCAGAGTAAGTTGTAAAGAAGAGTGGAAGAAGAGATAGGGGTATGTCTCAGTGGTAAAGCACTGGTCTAGCATGGGAAAACACACACACACACACACACACACACACACACACACACACACACACGAACAGAATAGAAAATGGAGTCTCAACTCTCCATCTCTTAACACCAAACAAAGTTTCCAGCACTGAAATTGGGTTATATTCAATTGAGTGGTTGCCCAAAGGGGTCCCATGGAAATTCCCAAATGATCCAGGCTGTTGCCAAGACAATAGGTTGCTCTCCACAAGTGACAACAAGGTCACATTGCTGAAGCCAACACCTACACAGCTCACTGAACACAGAGAGCTCAAGCTGGTGTCTGCATAGAACCTTCGGCCCTAAGTTCTAGTGTCTTTGGTATGGGAAGGTACTCTGCAGGCTGCCAAAGAAAAACATAAACATGAAACCTTCGATATATAATGCTGTCCTGCCTGCAAAATATGGTAGGGCAATGGTGGCACAAAGATTGTAGGAGTAGCCATCCAATGCCTGATTGGACTTAAGGCAGACTCTAAAAGGTAGAACCCATATCTGGTACTGCATAGATGACCAAGATCCAGAGACTAAATAGCCCAGAGACATAGGGTAAAACCAAATACAACTTGTCTTTAAAAAAAAGTAACCAAGCAGTGGTGGGGCACACCCTTAATCCTAGTACTTGGGAGGCAGAAGCCTGCAGATCTCTGTGAGTTTAAGGCCAGCCTGGTCTACAGTGAGTTCCAGGATAGCCAAGGCTACACAAAGAAATCCTGTCTTGAAAAAAACAATAGTAACTCCTATACTTATAGATCAGTGCCTTATTCAGCCATCATCAGAAAGGCCTCCTCTTGTAGAAGATGGGAACAAATACAGAGAACTACAGCCAGACACTGTGCAGAGAGAAAACTTGAAACACACGCCTCTGAATGATACTTCTCTATCAGATCCCTCCCCTCAGAGCTCAGGAACCCCACAGAAGAGGAGGCTGAAAGAGTTACAACACATAGGGGATGGGCAACTTGAGCAAAGCTCGTATGAACTCAGAGACTAAAGCAGCAAGCACAGGGCCTGTACAGGTCTACACCCAGTCCTCTGAGTACATATAATAACTTTCAGTCTAGCATTTTTATGGGACTCCTGAGTGCATGAACTAGTGGGTCTCTGATTCTTATGCCTTCTCTGGCTCTTTTTCTTTCATTGGCTTGCCTTGTCCAACTTCAATGCGGTGGTTTTCATTTTATTTTACTACATTTTGTTTTGTTGTTATCTCTTAGGAGCTTGTTCTTTTCTAATGCAAGACAGAAAAGGTGATTGGGTTGGGAGGGGATTGGGAGGAGTAGAGAGAGGGGAACAGTAATCAGGATATGTGATATGAGAAAAGACTCTATTTTCAATAAAAAGAGGGAAAAAGAAAATAAAAGTTAGGAACAAACATTTTCACAAGGTAGGTTGGGGGAGTTGAAAATGTAAGTAGATCAATTAAAAGGGTCTCAAACATGCCTAGAAAGGAAAGAGCAAGTGCCAGAACTTAGAAGCGATCGCCACTGCCTGTTCCCAGCCCCCTCCACTGTTCCCATTTAGAGTCTCCACAATACCTACACTCAGGCGAGCCAGGCTTCCACAGCCTGGGCTCCCAGCCAGAAAGTATTTACTAGCTGCTGAGCACAAAGCTAACTGTGAGCCTTGCTCTCGTAGCCTCATTTTGATCTCGGGCAGCATGGTTCTTCTGCTTTTCTTTTTAAGATCGCCTTCAATATTCTTCCACCTTTTCCTCTTTGCCACAACTCCAGGAGACTCAATTCGCTTCTCACAACCATTTCTGTACTGCTCTCAATTATTTAATGCTTACCCATTTCACATCTTGGCTAAAAGGTCTACAAAGCAAACACCAGTGTCCTCGGCTCCCACTAGGAGTCTATCACTGCTATCCTAAATCACTGAGTGGAGCATAGGGTGTGTGTGTGTGTGGGGTGTGTGTGTGTGTGTGTGTGTGTGTGTGTGTGTGTGTGTAGTTCTGCTGTTGTATTTCTTGACTTACTGCTGTAAACAATTGTTTCACATTTCCAGCAGCATAGTTCTTAACAACAGCCCTTTACCCTCTTCTAATTCAATTTTTCTAATCTGTTGTCAACCAGGAAAACCCAAGTTGTTTGAATTGTGTGCTCACATACAGAGGTGAGTTTTTTTCCTGCCATTGAAGTCTGGGAGACATAAAGGATCATTGTCATAACTTAGAATACAAGATTCATTTATCTTTTTTTCATGGTATCAAGTATTCTGGGTGGCATGAGAAAAAAGATAATGTGCTGTCCATTTGCTCAGAGGTTGTGAGTGAATCTTGATAGCTCAGCTTTTGGAACTGCTTCTCTGTTGAGAGGATTCATGAACAGGCTGACACTTCGTACATGATGGGCTTCTACTCTCCCACGTTCCCTGAGCCCAGAAACCACAGTGAAGGACAGAATGAGGCACCAGCACTGGCCTTAGTATGAGCCCAGTAGCAATGGCAACAAGACTAGTATACAACAAGCGGAGCACATTGTGATGTTCAGGATATAACAGTACATACAGAAAGGCTGCCCTAAGCTCTGTTCCCACCAAGCTCTCTTGGCAGGTTTCAGCCAGCAGACCACTTCTGGTCCCCTCCCATTTTCTAACCTCAGGTCTTCAGATCTCCCAGTAATCCTGTTATAAACCCATAATTTCTGTTAAATTGTTTATCAACTTAAGTAAACCAATCAAAATTTGCCAAAAGCTCTGAGTAGAGCAGGTCCATCGTTGCTTATTTTCCTATCTAAATCGTACTTCATTTTGAAGGACTCTTTACTCATACACTGAATCATGTTCATCATCTCATCCTTATTAACACAATTATTCAGAGTAAGTGAAAAACTGTTTTAATGCTATTATAGCCCTTTCTATTTACTGTTATTGCCTACATTAATTACTTTTCTGTTGTTGTGATAAAACACCCTGAACAAAAGCAATTGACTGAAGAAAGTTGATTTGGGCTTATGGTTCCAGAGGGATTAGAATCCACTGTGTCAGGGAGGCATGGCAGGAAGTGGCAGGCAACATGGTGAGGACAGGAAGCTGAGAGATTACATCCTCCACAACAAACCCTAAGCAAAATGAGAGAGAACTGGAAATGGGGTGAGACTACAAACTCTCAATGCCCCCACACACTCATTGCCATATCTCCTCCAGCAAGACCCCACCTCTTAAACCTCCCCATACAGCACCACTATCTTGGCACTGAGTGTTCAAACACACGACCCTATGGGGAGCATTTTTTTTCTCATTCAAACTACCATACTACCTAAGCATTTCAGAACCTAGAAAGGCCTTTACATTTTTTTTTAATAAGCAATCTGTGTTAGTTACTTTTCTTGTACCCCTAACAGAATAAATAACCAAACAGCTGAAGAGAGGAAGGGCCGATTTAGGCTTAGAGCTTCTGTCGTTTTGATCCACCATGGCAGAGAACGCACAGCACAGTTGATGACTGCAGGAGTGTGTATGGAGTCTTGTCTCCTGTTGTGAGAGCAGTAGACAGAACACAGACAGGCCATAACACGGAATGAGTACTACCTTCAAAGACGTGCCCTTAGTGATCTTTCTACTCATCAAGCCCCAATTTTAAAGGTTTTCTAGACATCCAAATGACACCCATTAAGCCCCAATATTTAGTAGACTTCAAAACTTGATCACAAGCTAGGGACCAAGCATTCAAAACACAAGCGTATGGATGGAGATTCCAGATTCAAATCATAACATACATGATAGTAAAAGATTTATGGAAGTATTCCTAAGGTACTGTCAGTTCAGAGGAACAGACATGATGATGATCTTGGTGGTCCGAAGTTCATCACAAGTATGTTTAGATAAAAGGGGGCAATTAGGTAATTTTACACTGCTTCCTAAAACAAGCTGTTGTAAATTTGACCTAAGTGTTTGTATACTTGTAAGGAAATTTCCCAGAAGTTTGGAAGGATAGACAGGCAAACATTTATGCAATATTCACATGAAGTGTATTTATTCAGTCACTTTACTGTGCACAGAGCTGGTCAGTCTTTCCCTGTGACCTGAACTGTTGATCGTGTCTATTCCATCATGAGTATAAATATCAGAGACTTGAGAAAAATGGACATTCAAAATGCTGGAACAGACACAGGGGTGAGAAATAGAAAAACAAGAATACCTCTTTCCTGGAGGACATTCCCAGTTCCTGTCTCTGACTTTTCTAAATACTCAATTCCATTTTAGATACACTCACCTCCAGTTCCTCTCTTGAGTTTATATACTCCTAAACTCCTTGTTGGTTGTAGTTATCTATGAATTAAAATTTTTGGCTTATGCAGAAACAAGCCAATATTTAGTGTCTTTAATAATGTTATTCATGGCTAAGCAAGATGGGCTCTGTGGGAAAAGGTGCTTGATCGCAAGCCTGATGACTTGAGTTCAATCTTTTGGTCCTACTTAACAGAAGGAAAGTACCTATTCAGTAAGCTACCTTCTGCTCTGTACACACTCATGCTGGACATGCACACACAACCTCCTCACATATAGATAGATAGATAGATAGATAGATAGATAGATAGATAGATAGATAGATAGATAGATAGATTGATAGATAGATAGATAGATAGATATAGTACACATAATTATATTTTACAAGAAAATATATTACAATAAAATAATTATTGCAATATGTTTTATAATGAAAATCTGCACTGTATTTATTTGGGTGGGGTGGGAAAAACAAATCTTCTAAATTTTAAGTTTGTTCCATGGGATAGTAGAATGATTTTTCCTATATTTAGCAAGAAGTGGCAAGAGTCGATCATTTAAAACCTGATTTTGAATAATTTCATTTATGTTTCTCAGCACTCCAAAGGAATTGTAACTGGCTGCCTATTCCCTTCTTCAAAGTGTAAATGACCTAACAATGTCTGCATTTGGGTTTTCTAAGTTTAGGACAGAGGATAATTTACATTTATAAAAGCAGATCCAGGAACACACATGGTGCTACTCTATTGCTAATTCAGGCTAAAGACCTATGATGGGCTCACTATCTTGAGAAGTCAATATTATTAAATAATGAACATAAAGCAGGATAAAATTAGGAGAGGAAAAGAAGATAGTAAACCTATGAGATTTTTTTTCTAGAAAATAGAACCCACAGAATTGTTATAAGAGAGATTTGCAGAATAATCACCCATATCATCTTGTTAAAATGAAAACTGGTCCATGTCAGTCACATGGGTTTTAATCCACAGCTCTTGGGCCTCTAGCTTTGCAGGCTACAGTCAAGCATCGTGGTCAGAAGCATATAGTGGAGCAAGCCGCTCACATCCTGGCAACCCAGAAGTAGACATTGATGGAGTTCCTGCTTTTCATCCATGTCCTGCCACTTGGATTAACTACTCATTCCATATTTTAAAGTGCTGTGACTTTTACATCCTTGGAGAGATGGTAGTAAGCTATAAACTATGGCAGAGGAGGCGAAGGAAGAGAAGAAACAAATGACACTCAACTTTTATAGAGTAAACATCTAAGAAAAACATTTGCTCCATCACAGATAAAAGGAAATTCAACACATAGTCAAGATTAACAAGATTCTAATTGCATACATACAAGCATTTAAACAATGAGAAAAAATATATAATAAGTGACCTGAGAAACGTATTTAAAACATGTAGGTCATGCCAGTATGAAACAGCTTAACTGGAAAATTTTCTTACATTTTCTTATGGACTTGGCACTATATAATGAAAAGATAAAATCTACTAGAATGGTGAGATTAATCTGAATCCCATTCTTGCCTTGTGCTTACTAGCTTTCTGCACTTAGACAAACCTGAATTCTCTCAACCAACTGTGCCCACTGCTCCCACTTGGATTTGAAGAGTCTCCCAAACACCTGTTGGGTACAGGCTTGGTCCCATTTTCTTTATATAGTAAAAATTCTTGACGGGTGGAGCCTAGGGAGGTTTTAGCGTATTGGGATCATACCCTTGCAGGAGGGCAGTCCCTCCTCCTGTTTCACATCCAGTATAAAGTGAGCAACTTTGCCTCACAGTGCATTCCCATTCTCCACCATGATGTGCTGACCCTCAGAGACCCAAAAGCAACATGGCCAACCTCTTGATGACTTAAACTTCCAATCTGTGAGTCAAACAAACCTTTTCTCTTCACCTCAGACGTCTACCATACTAGAGGAAAGCTAAAACACCCATCTACCAGACCAAGCTCTTGATAGAATCCAAGGATGTGGAAATTGACTTCTGATCCATTAAAAAAAAAAAAAGTAGGTAATGTAAATAGATGGTGTAGTGAGTACTGCCACCTAAGGAGAGTGTTTTACACTCCATGTGACTTAGTTTGCAGAACCATGGGCATGAATTTTATACAGCCACAAATGATTTTTCAATATGACCAAATGGAAATTATTGGTTGGTGGCCAGGTAATATATCATCATTGATGTGTGGATTGGTGTTCAGAAATCTATTAAATTTGGTGACATTGCTAATGTTTCTTGAGCTGCTTTTCCATACAGAAATTGAGGTGTGGAATATCTAATGCAGAACTTACCTCATGGGGTTAGAAATAAAGTAAATTAGCATGTATGAAAGTGCTTCATAAAAAAAAAAAACCACAATTTTCCAAATAGGTGTCAGGTGATGGGAGAAGGTTTCTAAGGTGCATATTTGAGATTGTCATAAAGGAGAAATCCTGGCAGCTGTAAAGCAAAAATAAAACTTTTAATTTAGAAATATGAAATAATGGATTATTTTTATCTCAAAACTTACTTTCTTCTACTTCGGGTGGCATGCATAGTGCTCTCATTGCAATGTGTTTAGAAGGTTGTAAGGAGACTGATCAAAAAATACATTAAACAGATTTGGAAGGGGTGGGTATAAAGTTAGAATTTCTGAGTCATGAAAACATCAAATAGCGCTTCCTGAAAGGTGTAACTTTATTTAAAACTCAGCTGCTGCATTTGCTACCATGCTGCAGACACCTCTGAATCAACCATCTATGTTGACAAATTGTTATGCTGACAAATTCTCACATCTACTGAAAATGTCGATTTTGTAAACAAGTAAGTGGGTTCCTGATGGTCTAGCTCATATCCTGGGCTGGAACTTTGGGAAGTACAGTCTTGGCTTGAGTGACCATGCATTATTCATTTCTCATATTAGCAAAGCAGAATCAAATATTTATCACCAAATCAGAAAGCCACTGGAAGCATGAATGTAATATTGTAGCTAAGATCTTGCCTCAAGCTTGGGAAACACAAACAGCACGTGCCTGGCTCCATTGGCTTGAGTCCCTGAGAGAGAATGGAAATATGTATTTCTTCATAACACTAGGGACTTTAAAACTACACCCACACCCACCAACAGCACAAACACAGAACAGCAAACCAGTTTCCTGGTCAGAATATTTGTTGTACACAGACATGAGTGAACATGTAGGCACACATGTTGGGTCAAAACCAGTCATATAAGCTCTGACCCTGGGATATCCCACAGTAGTCCCTATCATACATGCAAAAGAAATGGACATGTGGCACAGCCTAAATCCGGGTGAAAATCACCAGCTATCACATAAAGGAAGTAGGTGAGTTATGTCTGTATATTGTGGACTGAAACAAGGAAAGCTCCAGTGGTCACAGGAAGACACATGAACTTTAAAACAATACAAAGGGCATATGTCTAAAAGGCTTGACATCCTCCTCCACAGATACTTGCTCAGTCATGTTCATTGCTGCTCTAGCCACAATAGGCAGGAAACGAAAACAACCTAACCTTCCTTCAACAGATGAATGGATAATGAATACGTGGTGCACATGCACAACAAAATACTCTTCAGCTATAAAGGAAAATGAAGTCATGGAATTTTCAGGTAAATGGATGGGTGGATCTAGGAAAGGTCATATTGACTGAAGCAACCCAGACCCAGAAAGACAGAAGTCACACGGACTTGCTCATCTGTGATCCCCAGCTCTGAATCTTCAGATGTGAGTATACAATACGGAGTGACCCGAGAAACCAGGAAAGTAGAAAGGAGCCACTGGGGGTGGTCTTGAGAGGGGAACAGCATGATGCAAGTGATACAAGACAGAGAAGGGACTCCGACTGGGGAAGGTTGAGGGAGGCCAATGCCCAAGAAGAAAGAGGAATGTGGGTTGTTTGATAAAGCCTCAAGGGATCATATTATTTTGCATTTACCTAAAATTATACATAGTACATATGTTTGTATATACATATGTATCATATGTATGTGTATAGGCATCATCAAGGAAGACATGCTACTTGGGCTGACAATGCTCTCCATAATAATCATGTACTTAGAAAAAAAATCTCAGTACCAGGCACAAGAAACTTCCATTCTTTGGTCAGGGTAATCCAAGTGACTCCCAAACCAATATAGACAATTGTTGCTGCCTTTGGTTGCCTCTCAGAGACTGAAGAAAGCCCCTATTGCTGAAGACCCCACACGCTATTGGTACAGGACTTGTGTTATTTAAGCTGGATCTACTGAAAGCTTCCTCCCTGCAGTCTACTTCCATGGTACCAAAAAATACTACCAAGCTGCCAAAGGAGGAAAGCAATCACTAGTACTACCCAGATGCAATGCCTATGAACTGCAACAAAGACCAGCATAGCAATCTATCCCTAAATGTACAATAACAGGCCCTCACATGTTGGCAGTAACCAACAGCTGTATAATTCGACTTAGGTCTACTCAACAGGAGGGAAATCATGTCTGGTACTAGAAACCTAGCCACCTTCCCAGGGATAGTGAAGTCATGTATCTTAGAAGAGAAATCTACTACCACCATTTTGACAGGCCAGCACAATTTCTAAATACAATCTGAGTCTTATCCTTATACCTAAAGATAATTGTAGCTACCTCCCTGATCAAAGAAGCTTGTCTCTTCAGCAAATGGCAGCCATAACAAAAATCCACAACTAGATGCAATGCAGTGATAACATTGTGGGGAGCCCAGCCCCAGTGAATACCTCTGCATCACAGCTCTTGCATTTATGGCTCAGGGAATGTCATGGGAGAGGGGTGGAAAGGTTGTTAGAGCCAGAATACCAGAAAATCTTCTAGAAATGGATGCATAAATGAAACCAGAGACAATGGCAACACCAATAGACACGCTAACAGGACAAGAAAGGGGGAAATGCCATGGGGTCCCACCTAGACAAAGAATTACTGGCAACTAATGACTGCTGAGAGGAGAATCAGTCTCTCCCAGGGATAAGGCCAATACAAAATGGTCAGCCCTGAAACCATATACACCCATATGCACAGGCAAGAAAAATGGACTCAGTGGGCTGTATTCAAATATTTATGCATGCTTATACATACATACATACATATGTAACAATAGTGAGAAAAAAGCTATCAGTTTGAGAAGGCAGGCATGGAAGAAGTTGGAGCAAAGCACTTGAGAGAAGCTGAAGGGGGAAATGGAAGTGGAAGCTATGTAGTCATATTTTATTTTTAAATGTATAAAATAAAAGTAAATAACAACTTTAAAGATGGTGTACAGGGGACAATAATGTCTAAGACAGGATGCCAGACTGGAGATAGGACATGCTAGGTGAAGACCCTTAACACAGTATAATTAAATGAGATACTAATTAAAGTTTACAACAGTGTGCATCATACAGGCGGCGCTCAGTGTAGCACCAGATATTAGTTTAATGGAATGACGATTTATTTCAGGGTCATTAACTTTTGTATCAAGGAAGATAGAGTCCATGAGCAAATGACTCTTTCCAGCCTAGTGGATGGATGGGAACTAACAGCGATCTGACCTTCTCACAGGTCAATATTATAAAGGGCTGGAGTGGGTGAGAGCAGAAAAGGAACTGCCTCATCAGCGTGGTCTTGGACCCATGTATCATGATTTCTTTTTCTTCCCATTTCTAGATACTTTAAATTCTCCTGTCTGCTTCTGGAATGGTATTGATTTCCCTGTGGAGTCAGGAAGTAAGAAGTCAGAAGAGTGTAGACCTGTGTGATCATCTTGAAAACAGAAGGGACAGCCTGCCTTCTGCATCTGTCCATGAGGTCTGGGCAGCCACTGTCCAGGTCGCTAAAAATCTCAGCCAGGGCCAGCCTCGGGTGGGTAGGAAACGAATTTACTATGTTGCAACCGTCTTTGAGAAGAGCATTAATACCTTTATGCTACTGATTTATTAGATTTATTTTATTTATTAATTTATTAGCCAGGTATTCTGGCTCTACTATAGATTAATTATATGACCTTGTATTAGTAATTTCTGTTTTATCAGCCTCTTTCTCTCATGTGAAAAAAATGGAATAACACTTCTAATATTTACTGAAGAAGACAAAATGTTAAAACATTTTAAACAAAGACAAAAATTAAGTAGCCTCCAAAATCTGGACTTTATCTATGCAATGATCAATCGTAATATAATTCCTCGAGCTGGGAAATTATAGGAATTAACACTAAAATCTCACCATGATGGCTAGCCTCTCTTTTGTGCCATCTGCACGCTGAGAAATTAGTCTTTGTTTTCAGACTGCTAAAAAGAGATAGATTGGGAGACCGTAGGAAGGGGTGGGGGTGGGGCGAGGGTAGGTGATTCTGTATATTTAAGCAGACGCCTGCCCACTCCTCAAAAGATGTTCAGTTCTAACTCCAGCCAAGGTGGTGATGTAGAGACCGCACTGCCAACAGTGACAAAGCTCTCCTCTGCAGACCAACTCGGGCAGTGACTCGGGCAGATGCTGAACTTCAGTCTGTCTAGAAGTTAATTAGGTTACAAAGGCTGCCAAAATTCCCAAAGTCATTCAAAGAAAATTCAACACCGAAGCCAGATCTGAAACAAAGGTCAGAAGACGCAAACACTAATCTTGATTCTAAGAACAGAGACATAAATAAGGGGGGTGGGGAGTCTGGTAGGTGACAATCTGTAAATTTCTTATCCATGTTTTATAACAGCTAGGAGATGAGGCTTAATATGGTCCTGGCTCCTTTCCTGTCTGTGGTAGATAGATCTCCACAGGGGCTGGAGCAGAGGCCAACACTCTGTTCGTTACCTGTTCCAGAATTCTCAATACATAACCAAGGGACACGGAGGGTGAGAATCTCTGGACACGGTTCCCGATTGAGCATCTTCCCACTTGGAAACCGAGATTCTGGAGAGATCATTCGCTACAGTGAATTAATCGAATAATGGCTGGGTTACATTCAGGGCTTCTTCGTGGGTTCCTTAAAATGATCACACAGTAGCCAGAGATGTCTGTTCCAGGCTCTCAGGAGTAGCTGGAGCCTTAAAAACCTAGAGACCCATTTCCTCCAAAGAGGTTACCCCAGAATATGTGTTGGGTGTGGGGTGCTCTAAGCCTATAAACAGCACTTCACTGCCACCAGCAGGACCCAGAGGAAGTGCAGGCGCTGGGGATGCCAGAGGACGCCTAGTATAGGAGTCTTCAGGTGAGACGCTAAACTTGCCATGGAGCAAACGTCGTTTGTTGTGTCGTTTTGTTTTGTTGAGACAGGACTTCACACTGTAGTTCAGGCTGGCCTGCCCCGGCAGTAGCAACAATCCTACTGCCTCAGTTTCTAAGAGCTGGTAATTACAAACATGAGCCACCACGCCCAGTTAAGCTCTGCACCCACCCATCCAATCTCTCCCCAGTCTCCCGGGAGTGGGGGGGTTCCTCTCTCAAAGACTGGTGCTCCTGCCCCAAACTCAGAATGAGAGATTTGAAGCCCAGATTCCAACCCAGGCTCCAGAAACTCCCTTCTCTCATGCATTCCCACCATACCCCCCACAGAATCACACTTATTCCCTCTCTGGGCTTTGCAGGGTTTCAAAGGCGACAGCAGTTTTACAACTGGACTGACTTATCTGCATCCCATACCACTTGGGACCGTGCAAAGTGCAGCTCCCACCCTTGCCCCCCCTGCACTTGGTGGGTGGTCTCCCTCTCCGGCGTCGTAGCCTCCAGTGGGGCCAAAGCTCACACTCTCTGCGCACGGGGCTCCCCACGTCCTGCAAACTGCCTGGCTCCTGAGCCCACAGGAGGGCGAACAGCCAGGGAAGGCATCTCAGCGGGAGCAGGAAGGCTCCCCGGGGTCCTTTAGAGAACTAGAGAGAACTGCCCGCAGAGCTTTGCTCCCAGAAAGGGTCCGCGACCACGCGGGGAGGACCACGTGAGCGTCGTGGCTTAGCTATAAAAATCCCCTGATTCGCACCAGCGTGGGGAGAGAGCGCAGAGGCGAGACACGGCCTCCCACGCCACAAGAGGCAGGGCGACTGTGACCCTCCTTCCTCAATGCCCGGAGCTCTGATGCTCCAGCCCCTCGTGGGGTGTCGAGGCGCGCTGAACTTTGGGGACTTGGCAAAGGCGTGCAGACGCCCGCGCGACTGGATTCCCGCAAACGCTCAGGGCTTGTTTGACCTTTAGGAGAGTTGGAGGAGGTGGGGTTATAGCAGGAATCTCGGGCAGATCGATCTCCTGTCCTTCACTGAGGGAGCAGCCGGGAGTTCTGGAGCGTGTCCTCGGAGGAAGCCGGGAGGTCCCCGAGCTGTTCCCCAGCCCGCGCATCCACACCGCAGCCGCCCCGTGAGCCGCGTTAATTCTGCGCTACGGAAGAGGCGAGTCCAGATCGACTCCCGCCGCCTTCTCCTAAACTTTGACCTGCTCGGGTCGCCCGCCGGGACCCCACGGAGGGCACGGGCGGGGACATGGCTACGAGCTCCAAGAGCCGAATGGGCTCTTCCCAGCGCAACCAGGCGCCGCCCGCGTAGCATCCTCTACGCTGACCTCTCGCGCTGCGGCGCCGAGCCCTGGGCAGGAGCCAAGGCAGTCCTCAGAGGTGCAGGAGGCGACAGCAACCCCAAGACCCGAGGGTCCCTATGGCCACCGCCCGCGGGCGGCTGCTGAGCGCAACAGAGCTTGCGGGCTGCGCCCGGGGCTCCGAGCGGTTCTGAGCTGCGGCGCGGCCGACCTCGCCCTCCTCGCGGGGCCGCGGAGGTTCAGGGAGCCCAGGAACAGAGGTGGTGGTGGCAGCTGATCCTCCCACAGGGCGATGTGGCCGGCCGGCGCGGGCACCAAGCTGCCCTGTCCCCGGGACTCCGCGCTCCGGCGGGCGGCGTTCTCCGGGAACCTCACCGCCCTGCCTTCTCACCTCGTACCCGCTGGCCGCAGCGTCAGGGTCTTCATCAGCGCCAACCCTGAAGGTAAGTTCCTTGACCCTGTTTGTCCGTGGGTCGATCCTCGGATCCGTGAGGGGCGGAAAGTGCGTGGGGCCTCACAGCCGGGTGCCCTCTACGCTCCCTGCCTCCCGCTGCAGCCCCGAGCGCGTGGGAATTTCATTCCAATCACTTATTTTTCTTTAACTCATCCGCTTCCCTGCTGACTTCTAGGACACACTTGTCTTCCCCGAGTTAAATTAAGAGATAGCCGAGGTATTGTTAGTAGGCGCTTTCTAGAGGATCCATTCTGCCTCTTCCACCCAAACCCTTTGCCTTTCTTCTATCGGTTTCCTTCGCCTGATAATCACAAACGGTAGCCGAATAGGGGCTACCTGCTGCCATATGTTCTCACCCAGGCGGCAAGCATGTTCCTTGGAACACAGGTCTTGCAGGTAGGAAGGCAGGTGGAAGTCGAGGGACACAGATGACGGTCCCAGGACAGAGTGGCACTAACCCCAGCATAGAATTAGTCCTGGAACGTTCAGATGAGTTCAACTCTGCTGGGTCTCCTGGGTGGAGTTCCTGCTCGGGTCACGCACCTGCTAGGTGCTCCATGGAAACTTGTTGGTTTGGGGCTTTTACAGTTACCATGACAGAAGGAGTCTTCAGTTCTTAAGGTTAATTTCCCTTCCCAGTGGGTGGTGGGGAAAGGGAAGATGCATTTAACAAACTGGGTAAGACTTTAGGGGGGGGGGGGGAAGAGGGTGGCCTTAAGAAGAGTTTTTTTAAGTTTATATAAGACTGGTGTACTCTTACAAGTCTTGGGCCTAATTTAAAAAAAATAATAATAATAAAGTTTACACTGAAGAGTTTGCTCCGTTAAACATTCAAGGCTCTGGTTGCCTGTAAACACACTCTAAGAAGACAGAAAAAGTAACTTTCTGGAAACAACCACTTCTAGAGGGGAGGGGTGCATTATTGTAAATTTCTGGTCAAGCTTTTGTGGTCACAATGGAATGGGGAAAGAATCAGATAAATAACACATCGTCATTAATAGGAGAGTTCTACGCATGGAGGGAGGGAGGGCCTGACTGCCCTTCCCTGAATTTACAACTCGCTTTCACAGAACCTAATAAAGGGTGCTTTGAGAGAACTGGAGACATTAAAAATCATTCTGTATCAGGTGTGCCATCCAGGACTTCGACGTGAAATCTGAATCTAATAATCGTAAATGGGGAGCTTCATTAAAGTTAGGGTCCGAGACATCTGCAAGTCCCAGCAATAATGTCTGAAGGAATTGTATTAGACAGTGTTTAGTCTTGAAATTTTCAGTTATCCAAGACTTTCTCAAATGCCACGTGAACTGTTTGCCCTGCAGTGGAACCCACTAGAGCATTGCCTTGTCCTTTGAGCAAACTGCTTCTAAAATACCACCCTGGGTGTTCTGTGAATGTTATCAGTGGGCAATTTGTTTCTTGCTTTAAATATGCATTTTCTAGGATTGCATGATAATGAACTGATGTTGTCAGCTTACTGTGGAAATGGAAGCAAGATTAATCTCATTTTGGTTACACCCATGAGTGCACATTGCTCTCCAAACCCTCAACTTAGTGGCACTGAAAACTTTAACACAACACCGAAGCACAGCTTTGAAAGCAAACACAAGGGAGGCATCAGCCACGCCTCTTGGTCACTGATTTTGCTGGATGGCTTCCAGGCTGATCTTAAAGGACCAGAAATGGGAAGATTACTTGAGAAGCAGGACTTTGAATTTTATCCAGACTGAAGAGCCAAGGGCATTTTGAAAATAGGCAGAGATGGGCATTTTTAATGCTCTCAACCTGAAGCCTTAAAACTCTGGGAAGTGCTCCATCCGAGGAGGCAGCACTTTACCGTGGCATCTTTATGGATTCAATTTAGAAAGCAAATGCTTGTGTTTTGGTACCATCCAATATTAGATTCTTGGACAATACTAGAGATGAAGAGCCCTTCCACTGTCACATTAAGACAAAGGACATTACCTCATTATTTCCTTTACAAGCAGAAGCCCCATTTGCATTCTGAATAAAAGCTGTTTTATGTTGAAGCCATAGTAGTTTTGTTTCCTTCTGTTTTGTTTTGTTTTGAGAAACCCAACAAGACTCTTGCTGGGGTGATTGTTTTTAGTAGGTACTGCTTTACAAAGCTTGTGTGAAACTGGAATTTCCCCAGTCACAATGATGGCAATATGTGTCTTCAGAATGAGTAATTAGTTTCCCATGCATTAGCTCATGCAATTTTGAGCTCATCCTCCAACGCTTCCGAGAGTGGTAAGCAAAGGGATTCTTCCCAGTCTACAGGTGAGACAGCTCAGGCTTCGTGCTATGAAGTACTTTTCTGGATCCATACAACAGCGTGAAACAGGCAGATCCCATAGAAAACTCAAAATACCTATTTTGCTGCTCTTTGCAAGTCTCGGCAGCATCCAGATCCCTGTTAATGCCTCATATCTACATGGCCAAATATGATGGGTAAGTGCTGCCCAGAATCTTCTAGCTCCAAGAATATGAACAACTAAAAGGGAACACAACTGCCCCAACCCACTTGTCCCCACTGAGAGAGAGTCATGGGACATAGAAGAGAAGAATCTCAGAGCATAGTGAACTGTAATGGACTTGTACTTCTTCAAAAGTCTGTCCACATCTGACCTGTCTTTACTACATGGACGATGCTGGATTCTTATCAGGGGAGGCAGTCATGTCACTTAAATGGATGGGCTTCACTTAGTCTCACTCCCATCCATCTATGCCATCTTTCCAAATCCCTGGAAGTTCCCTAATCACGTAACTGCTGCCTCTCTGCCAGAACAACTTTTATACTTCTTTGGAAACATGCCCCCAACTGGATCAGGCCCTCTGGATAAGTGAGACAGTTGATTAGTTTGAACTGTTTGGGAGGCTCCCAGGCAGTGGGACCTGGACCTGTCCTTAGTGCTTGAGCTGGCTTTTTGGAGCCTGGGGCCTATGCAGGGACACTTTTGCTCAGCCTGGGTGAAGGGAGGAGGGGACTGGACCTGCCTGGACTGAATCTACCAGGCTGAGCTGAATCCCCAGGGGAGTCCTTGCCCTGGAGGAGATGGAAATGGGGGGTGGACTGGGGGGGAGGAGGGAGGACAGGGGAATCCATGGCTGATGTGTAAAATTAAATTAAATTATAAAATTAAAAATAATTTTAAAAAATGTACAAAATTGGAAAGGAAAGGATCTTTCATGGGTCTCCCTGGTTATTAGTATGGAAGAGCTTTCATATCCCATGCACCCATTCTGAACCAGTTTAGAGTAAAGTAAGTAAAATCTTCATTCAGACAAAAGAGAAAATGTTGCCTTTGTTATTGGCAAAGGTTGATGCAGGCCCTCAGCCCTTTAACCCATGACCGCCTGGATTAAATGTGAGTTGGTAATCTCTCCTGTTTTGGGGGAGGAAATGAACATTTCCTGTTAAATACGTGGGCTCTGGGCTAACAGCAATGCTATGTATGTGTCTATAAGAACTCATGTCTTCACTTTAGTAAATGTTGTGCAGAGCTTTCCTAAATGCCAGGAATGTCTGTTTGCTCTGGTAACATTAGTCATGGGTGATAGTTAAGTACTAAACAGTGTGACTAAGAATCTAGGTTTTATTCATTTTAATAAATTTAATGATACAAACATAGCTATCATTTAGTGAATCTAATTATATACGCATGTGGCTACTAAGTCAGTGGTTCTCAACCTGTGGGTCACAACCCCTTTGGGGGTCACATATCAGATACCCTGAATATCAGATATTTACATTATGATTCAAAACAGTAACAAAATTACAGTTATGAGGTAGCAATGAGATAATTTTATGGTTGGGATTACCACAGCATGAGGAACTGTGTTAAATGTCTCAGCATTAGTGAGGTTGAGAACCACTGCTCTAAGTAGATAAAGACAATAAGTAGCTTCATGTTAAATAAACTTTTAGTACTGACTTGTGGTCATTTTGGCCTATGCAATCACTCAAACTAGGAACAGTCTATTGTTCACTAAGGTTTGGGGATTTTGTACTTTATTGAAGAATGTAGTTTAAACTATGCATATTGAGTTTCCAAGATCAAATTCACAACTACGCAGAGTTCCCAACTCCCAGAAGAGGAACAAATAATTGTGCCTCTTGCCAAGGACAGAGTTAACCCTTTTCAAATCTAAAATATGGATGAAAACAGGGATTACAGCTTTCCTGGAAATATTAAAAGAAGTTTCTGGGCTCCTGTACTTACATTTTTCTCTCAAACAAAGCCACCCAATGAGGACAGAGTAAGTTATAGCGTTGTGTGTCCAGGGCTACTATGCTAGTACACCTCTCTTCACATGTGAAAAGAAATATAGAATAAAGAAGAAATCATGGACATTCATTACTGTACACTTCCACTTAGATCTTCAAAGTGGTCATCTTTGAGTATTGTGTACTCATACCTAGCTGTGATGGCCAAATAATGCAAGACATCCACAGGAGTCTGCTTGAGGAGTATAGGAAATTTACTAGGATAGGAAATACACTCATGAATACAGAACCAAGTAGGCAGCTGAAGTCGTCCTTTAATCGGAAGGGGAACAAATCCACCTGGCAGTTCAGTCATACCAGGAAGCAGGAAGCAGGGACCTTGTGACTCCTCTCCCTTTCTTTTTAAGATGTCAAGTACAATTGCAAGAAGTACCACCTCCTTTGGGCTATATAGCCCAAGGTCATGGGCGGAGCAAATACCACTACAGTCAAATATTCAGATCATTCCCATTTACTTTTCTTCAGTCAGTGTGACCTTATAGCTTCCCAGACTCTTCTTCATGGCTTAAGACTCTCAGTTGGAAATTTTGTTCTCCATTTGGATAAAGGCACAGAGAAGATGCCATCCTGCCTCATGTCCGCAGCACAGTGTCCGCAACCACTGGCCACTTTCACTAGTTTGCATTTCTACCTCAAACAAAGAAAGATCTGGACCAAGATTCAGATGAGACCTGCAAGAATTCTTCACTACTTTTGTTCTTACCTTTCTATCATCCTATCTCATGGCTCCCTTTTCTGCTGTCTTTGTGCCCTGCCAAGAAAAAAACTGTAGCAAAAAGCATATGTAATCTATATACATACAGACATCTTGATACCCCAAGAATACCTCTAAAAATAAAAAATAAAGAATATTAAAGAGAATATGCCAACTGTGCTACTTCATAATAAGCATACACAGGGCATTCATAATACACAGACACTAAAAGTCTATTGGTTGTGCCTCCTTGGTCCTTAAGCAGACACTATTGGGGAAAGGGGGAGTATTCGCTACCAATAGACTTAGTAGGCTTATGAGCCAAGCTTTCTGGGTTTGAATTTCTAATTTGCTATTTAATAAACTATTTCTGAGCAACTCCTTTGTTTTGAACATTTAAAGAACTTTATTGGCGATTTGGTTTTCATCTTTTTTTTTTTTTTTTTGGTTTTTTCAAGACAGGGTTTCTCTATGTAGCTTTGCGCCTCTCCTGGAGCTCACTTGGTAGCCCAGGCTGGCCTCGAACTCACAGAGATCCGCCTGGCTCTGCCTCCCGAGTGCTGGGATTAAAGGCGTGCGCCACCAACGCCCAGCTCATCTTTTTTTTTAGTTGTATTTTTTTATTAAGAAATTTCTATTCATTTTACATACCAACCACAGATCCTCCTCTCCGCAGAGCCTGGTACATTCTGTAGAGGCAGGTCCAAGTCTCTCCCCCCTGCACTAAGGCTGTACAAGGTATCCCACCATAGTCACTGGGCTCCAGAAAGCCAGCTCATGCACCAGGGACGGATCCTGATCCTACTGCCAGGAGCCCCTTAAGCAGACCAAGCTACACAACTGTCTCACTTATGCAGAGGGCCTAGTCCAGTCCCATGGAGGATCCACAGTTCCTGAGTTCCTACTAGTTTGGTTCGGTTGTCTCTGTACGTTTCTCCATCATGATCTTGATGCCCCTTGCTCATAGAATCCCTCTTTCCTCTCTTCCACTGGACTCCTGGAGCTCGGCCTAGTGTTTGGCTGTGGATCTTTGCATCTGCTTCCATCAGTCACTGGATGAAGGCTCTATGATGATGGTTAGGGTATTCACCAATCTGATGACCAGAATAGGCCAATTCAAGCACCCTCATCACTATTGCTAGTAGTCTAAAGTAGGGTCATCCTTGTGGATTCCTGGGAACTTCTCTAGCACTGGGTTTCTCTCTATCCCCATGATGTCTCCTCTATCATGGTATCTCTTTCTTTGCTCTCCCACTCTGTCCCTGTTCCAGCTTGACCATCCCGTTCCCTTATGTTCTCATCCCCCATCCCATTGGCCCTCCCTCACCCCCAGTTTCTGAGTAACTTCTTTAATTCTTTTGTTCTCAGTTTCCTAACTCATGAAGGAAGATAACAACCATAGCTGAGTGGGATTAGAGAGGAGGGTGAATAATTGAATACACACAAAGCGTTTATACAAGCTCTGGCCACATAGGAAACAATAAACATGTGCTATGTTTTCATTGTGTCATTTTTCAGTGATATCCAGGTAGTGTATAGGTGTAACTATGACAGGAATGAGGTCTATATCTGCCATTAGTTTAGAGCTCAGCCTAGAAAAAGAAACCTTTCCACTCCAGAGTTTTCACAGAATTAGGTGCTTCCAAAAATCTTCCCTAAGTTTACAGAACAACAAATAAGGAGTACCGCGAGGCATTTAAGTTCCATTGCAAAAAGCTGCCACCCAGAGGACAGAATGCTGTAGAAGTGCCCCGTGGACACCAAGTAGCCAGCAGCCACTGCAAAATGACATGTCTGCTAAAAATCAGGTGCCAAACGCCATAAGCAACAGCAGAAGAACTTCCCCATTGTCTTCACGTCATATGCCATGAATCTCCAGGGAGTGATAGCACAGTGGGCCAGGGCTACACTATCAGTGCATTGTTCTTCCTGTGTGGAGAGACATATGGACAAAGAAAAAGAAATTCAGAATTCTTCACGGTGCATTTCCACTTACATTTCTGCACTGGTCATCTTCAAGAGTTTTATTCTCATGCCCAGTTTTGATGGGCTGGTGTGGTAATATATTGTGTACCCTAGTAAAATTTGCCTGAAGATCAGAGAACAGAACAAGTCACTAGATTAAACATAGAGTTCAGGCAGTCGTGGCACACACCTTTAATCCTAGCACTTGGGAGGCAGATGGATCTCTGTGAGTTCAAACCCACCCTGGATTATATGAGGTTGATTCAGACTAAGAGAGAAACAGAGCCAGACAGTGGTGGCACAATCTTTAATTCCAGCACTAAAAAGGAAGTAATATGGCATGTCAGAGAAAGGTATATAAGGCATGAGGAGACAGGAACGAAAGGCTGGAGCCTTTCGGGTGAGGACTCAGAGGATTTCAGTCAGAGGGTTCGTGGAGTTGGCAATGTGAGACTTGGCGTGGCAGTGGCTTATTGCTTTGTCTCTCTGATCTTCAGGCAAATTTTATTAGGGAACACAATATGTCACCACAGACTGGAATTGCATACAGACACCTGCGACAGGCAAGTCTAAGAATTTCCATTTTTCCAGCCCATACTCTACAATGGAGAGGATGGAAAGAAGGGGTAATGGATCCAAAAAACAGTGTGGAGCTCAGGAGAAAGCAGGCACATGCATTCCTTCAACCAAGGAAAGTTCTTGAACATTCTATTCTATGTGGATGCCATTCCAGTGCTTAACACACACCTGTAACCATACAGACCAGGTCTCTGCTCTTGTGGAGTTTATCTAAATACCATAATGTACAAGATGAGTGTCGTACTAAAGATACAAGCAAAGGAACATCCAAGATGCACCATGGAGAGTTGCATAAGCCAGTTTTTTTTTGGGGGGAGGGGGGGTCAGAGTGAGGAGCTGGCAGGTTTCCCCACAGGAATGGATAAAGCCAGAGTACAGAAACCATTCTACATGAAAATCAAATATGAGGCAAAGTGATGATGAGATCTCCACAGAGAACAGAAAGAAACACCCTTTGTTACTCAGCAAAGAGCTTCCAGCTCTTTGATTAGGAACAGAACTGATATCTTGTGATAACACTTAAAAGCAGAACTTTGACCATAGAGGTACAGTAGCTACAAATCGATCCTGACTTCATGGTTTTATATACCAGCTAACCAATCTTCCAGTATTCTTTTTATACCATGGTATTGGCCTTCTCATTTTCTGTTTTAAAAGATGTCTGCACGTTTGGAGCCTCTGTTCCAGCTATTTGTTGCTATTAATCAACCCACTCCAAGACATAAAACCTTAAAACAATGGTTTACCATTTTTCATATCTGTGATTGGGAACTCAGACAAGGCTCACTATTCATGGGTGTTAACATGTGTTCTACCCCATAAAACATGAGTTTGAAGAAGAAGGTAATGTATGCTCTTGGGGCACAGGTCAGCTTCCAAAGGGTAAGAGCGTGCTGGTGTGCTAAGATATCTGCTTTAGTCTTCCTTGGGTTTGCAGTTGTGGAGAAGGGAAATGAGATACAGAGAACTGAGGAGAGTCAGAGACCATCCGGTTAGGACAGAGAACCACCTCCACTACCCAGTGTGGATATTTGTTTCCTTTCAAACATTCATATGTCATTACCCAAGACACGTTACAATTCACATTAGAGCTACAGTTTTAAACAGTACAAATTAAACACTGATGGGTAACAGAAGGCTGGGGTATAGCTCAGTGCCTTGGTGCTCACCTTGCAACACAAGTCCTAGAATTCACACCCCAGCAATGGAAAACTAATATAAAGATGATGATGAGCCATCAAGAATGTAAGATAATGACACCAAGAACTACAAACAAATATCAGAATGTGTCTACAAGATGGGAGCTTGGCATGGCCTTGAGAATACTCATTCCATCTCTTTAAGTAACTGAAAAATAAAAATTAAAAAAAAGCTCACAAACATCTTTTTAAATGACAAGTGTGAGAAGTTCTACACAATAACATGAATTAATTGAATTTAATAAAGTAAGCCTAAGGGTTGATTTTTTTTTTAAATCAGGCTGAGGACATTAGTATTTGTTGAAATGCTGGAAAATGCACTTTGTTGGAAAATTCCTAGCAAGAACTCACATGACAATACATATTTCACTGACTCAACAAGAAAATGTTCACAAGTAATCACTTTTGTGTCTAAATATTGCATGAACTCAAATCCAAGGCATCCCAGAAGAGCAGTTATGCAGGCATTTGGGCATCGAAGACTAAGAATAACAAGCAATCCAGCTTCAGGTTGCTTTCCACTAAAAATTTCTTTTAAATTTTTCTGTGTTGTCATGTGACTTAGGCAGATAGAAAGGGTGTGGGTTTGCTCAAAAGTCATGGAAGTGCTACATTGTAAAATATGTCTAGAAGAAATCAGGGTGATACTGGCATGGAGACACCTTGTATCACTTTACCTTTCCTAACAATAATCTGTTGAAGCGAAAGAGTAATTCCTCAAATTAAAATGTGTTGGCTGATGCATAATTGGGCAAAGAAGTTATGTGATAGAAACTTAATAAAAAGATCAGAAACTGCAGCTCAGAATAATAACAATACTCCCTTCTAATTAAATACTTCCCTGAAACCTCATTTTAAATCAAAACAGTTTCAAAGACTGTGACACTCTATTCAGAGCAAAGCAGAGGTGACAGGTGTCTCACTCCTATAGAGATTGCAGAAGTGAAACCATCATAAAACAGAAAAAGTATCCTTCACAATGCTGTCACTACAGCAGTATCTTTCAGAGATTCTTGCCACCAAATCTGTTTCTTTCTAATGTTATTCTAAGTATCAGCTACAATGTTTTCTAGATTCCCATTGTGTCCCTGCATAGACACAGTTGGCATGGACAGTCACCAAAAAGACAGGAAATAGATATTGCTGCCTTCATTTTTTAGACCCATATATCTAAGACACAGGGGAAGCACAACTGTCCAAAAACACACACACTGCATTTGTAAAAGCCATGCTCACATGAAGAGGCTGACCAAAATGATTGGAAACAAGTGGTTGTGTCTCATGTCTTCATTAAGCATGAGCCACTCACATTTAGTCAAAAGGAAAGACTCGGCTGAACTGAATCTAAGAATTGACAGTCTCCTCTAAACCTCAGTGGGCAAGTGGTCTGGCTGCAGGTTAGGATAACAAATCCAGATCAAGAAAGGGGAGTTTTTCAAGACAATGTCAGTTCTAGAAATACCAACAGAATCTAAGGCAACCAACAAGTGATCAAGGAATACGACAAAAGTTATTTAAATTTTCCTAAGTGTAAGAAGCAGAATCACAGATTTTACTAAGATAGCCAAGACTCAAAAACTGCAAGTTATAATATGTCAAAAGTCCTAGAAACTAGTTATAAGGATTGCATGGGAATGAGAATTACCTGAATGACACCTTTACTATTGTTATTATTGAATAAAATGGGCTTGGGGCACATATAAAAGCATAAAGGTGTTGGGAAATACTGTGCTTGACTCCCATGATAAAGTGAGGATAGGTAGAAAGGAACAAAAGCAATAAGACCCCCACACTGCAGAAACAAGGGAGGGCTGCCAGGATCGGCACCCATATGCAAGGTTGTGGTGATATTTTGTGTATGATCTAACTAATAAAGCTTGCCTGAAGATCAGAGGGCAAACCCAGCCACTAGTCAGCCATAGAAGCCAGGCAATGTTGGCACACACCTTTAATCCCAGCACTTGGGATCTCATGCCTTTGCTCCCAGTACTTGGGAGGCACACATGCCTTTAATCCCAGCACTAGGGAGGTTGAAAGAAGATGTGATATGGGTGACAGAGGAAAGGAAATATAAGGCTGGAGGAGACAGGAGCTCAGTCCTTTTCCACTGAGGAGTTGGTGAGGTGAGAGGGGGCTGTGGCTTGTTCCTTTGTCTCTCTCATCTTTCAGCATTTAACCCAATATCTGGCTCTGGGTTTTTATTAAGACCAATTAGGATTTACGCTACACGAGGTCATAACTGTTCCTTAGCAATGTGACCTGTGAGTCACAGAGAGCTGGGAAAGAAACAATGCTAAGAACTTCCTGGATAATTTTATGATTGGGCCAATCTGCTGGGAACAGCCTCCATTTTACATAGGAGGCTTGCTTCCAGATATGTCAGGATGGATGTAGGAGTTGCTTCCTGGGAGGAATTACTCAGTAAAAATAAGTAATTGTGAGAGGTGAGAGGGGCCTAATTAATAGCCATCTCTGAAGAATAGGAATTGTACATACCCCAGAAGTGAAGTGTGCCTCATTTCTGAATCATCAGAGAAGAATCTGAGGCCATATTAAAGATGAATGAAAAAGAAACCAGTGGTTGATTAGTCATGCCTGCCATGGAATGAAGACTAGCATTTATCATTCATTATACTGTACAGTATATTTTTTTAATGTAAACACTGTGGGGGGAAGGGAGGAGGCAATAAGAGCAGGAAAAAGAGAGAAAGTGTTCATTCTACTTCCCTTGGCCAAAGCAGGCTAACAGAGGGGGGAATTATACTGGTGGGGGGAAAAAATAACTGGTAAGAAGTTCTTGCTCAGATGACAGAACTGATAGAATCACAGCTTCCCAAAGGGAGAAAGATGTGTTGAAACTGTTAAATATACTGAAAATGTACTTGCGTCAAGTAGAACCTGCATGCCAGGCTGTTGCTAAGCAGAGTGGCTTCAGCAAAGGATCCTACTCAGTGGATGGCACTCTAGAAAATGCTAACTAAAATAAGATCCAGACGTTATTGAGGTCACTGTATAATAAGAAGATAAAGCTTCAAATGATGCAAAAATTCTTTTGTAAGAAAAGTCTTCTAGGAATGCCAAAAAGACATGAAAATCCGGAGTTAATTTTTAAGCCCGCCTGCCCTATTCCTAAACCTGAATGATCTATTGCTTTAGATCATCTTCTGTTGCTACACAAAGTATCCTACACTGGAGTTTCTGGAGTTCATAGTTCTGGGAATCAGGAAACATGGTACCCACATTTGTTTGTTTCTGATGAGGGTCTTCTGTCTACATCACACATGACCAGTCTATTCATGGCAGAAGCTTATGCAAAAGGGAGAAATCACACAGTGAAATAAGGAACCAGAGTGATCCATGGGCCAGGCTTGTGCATTTTACCATGACTCATTCTCTTGGGACCCAATGATAACAGCATTAATTTCTTTTGAGGGTGGCACCCTAGTGACCTAGTGACTTAACTACCTCCTGCTAGCTCTCACCTCTTCAGTCTCTCAGCACCACCACACTGGGTCCCAAAGGTTCCAGCAAATCAACCCGTGGGAAATTGCTTTATACAAAAGCAATGTCGATAATATTGGGATTATGTAACAAAAAGGAAAATGATCCAGACCCATTCCCCCCATGAAAATATTTTTCTGGTTTTCTTTTCTGCTGCTATGAGAAACACCATGACCAAAAGCAACTTGAGAAAGGAAGGATTTACTTCTGCTTACAGGTTACACAGCCCATTAGCAAAAGAAGTCGTAGCAGGAACTTGAGCAGGAACTGGGGACAGAAACCACTGAGGAGTACTGTTTCTCGTCTTGCTTTCTCACTCACATTCAGCTACCTTTATTACATGGCTTAGACCCATTGGACTAGAGATTGCATTGCCCACAGTGACTGGTTCCTGTGACTCTGGCTCCATCTTTTCAGAACATGTCCTACAAAAAAGCCCACAGGCTGGTTTCATGGAGGCAGTTCTTCAGTTGAAGTTCCGTCTCCCAGATGTGTTAACAACCAAAGCTATCAGAAGTCCACCCTTTGTCAACTTAATGCACAAACACAATACTGTTAAACCATAACAATTCCTTTTCTTCAAGGTCTCGTGTTCTTTAAGTTCAATACTTTGTAAGTCTAAGGTGTCTTTTAAAACTCAAGTCTCTTGTCTGTGGCCACCTGTAACATCAAAAACAAGAGCGAAGAATCGGGGAATAATTGCAGTCCGATAAAAGTGAAACTGAAGTCGATGATCAGTCTCTATCAGTGGCCAACATCTGGGACTTAACCGTGCTTTTCTGGTACCAAAAGGCTTGGGTAGCGCCATTTCTTCTCCGCCACCTGAAACACATGCAGCTTGTCTTACAAGCTCAGGCTAGCTCCATGCCTGCGGTGTCCTTGGTAGACATCCCACGCTCCTGACACTCCCAATATCCTGAGTTTCCACTGCAACTGAGATTGCACCTCCACTCCTGGCCTCTCTTCAGGGACTCTGTACCCTGCCACATGGTGCCAGGCCTCAGCTACTCTTCATGATCCCTCAATCTTGTCTCTCTCATGCCTTTAAAACCATATGGGCAACTCTTAGACTTGGCCAAGTTCTGCTAGTAACTTGTTATGTAGCTTTGGTCTCTCCCAGCCTCTGTGTGCTAATCTTATGGGAATACTTCCCAGAAAGATTTCACCTCGATGATGCTGATCTCTTCCCAATTACAACTGACTCCTCCCGCTGCCCAGAAGATTTCACTTCCACAGTGTCTTAATCCAAATTATCCCATGCATGGCCCTTATGGAGACTTTGCTTCCCCCTTCACAAACCAGGCCTCCATTGTCTTCATTTCTCTCAACATTGTTATTTACCAGGCTCGCACAGGGTAGCCCACTAAGCTCTGAGCATGGCTTTTCCATCCCCATGTTCTAAATGCTTCTACTCTCAAGACATGGTCAGGTTCATGACAGTCAGAACCCGCTCCACTTTCTGATGAAGCTTGTTTTTCTGCTGTTGTCATAAACACCATGACAAGAAAGGCAACTTATTTCACCTTTCAGGTTACAGTCCATCATCAAGAGAAGTCTGGGTAGGAACCTATAGTAGAAACTATGACGGAGAGCTGCTTCCTGCATTGATTGGTCTCTGGCTTACATTCAGCTACCTTTGTTGCTCAGACTAGACCCACATCCCTGAGAAATGCACTACCCACAGTGGGCTGGACCCTTCTACATCAATTAACAGTCAAGAAAATGCCCCCAAAGAAATACCCACAGGCCCATCTGGTGAAGACAATTCTTCAATTAATGATCTCTTCTCAGATGTGTCAAGTTGACAACCAAGAATAACCGTCAAAGCTGCTACCATTTGCAGGTAGCATCTTCAAGGTCATGAGAGAAAGAACATTTTTAAATTAGGCAGTTTTACAACTTAAGAAAAACTGCTGAACAAGACGTTTTATAAAGTGTCAAGAGTTTTGCAAACAGGGCACATGAGGAGGTGAAGGCTGTGACTTCTTTTGAATTTGGATTCTGTTGACTGTTCCATCTGATAGAACACAAAAGAGGCACAGAACCAGTGTATGGGGGGTAGGCTTTTAGACACAGGCCATTTCCACAATTATTCTTAGAACTTAAAACCCTGCCACCTAGTCCAGGGGCCTCAATAGAGATCCACTAGCAGCCAATACCACCTTCTTCACAGGTAACATGTGCTCCATTGGTAGTGGCTCTATATCCCAAGGCAAGATGACTGATGATATATGGGGAAAGACTGGACTTTCATCTCAACCCTCTGCAAACTGCAGATTCAAGAAGAGAAGAGTGGTAGTTATTACATAGCAACATACAAGCGAGAGTAATAAAAATAAAGCAGATTCATGGACAGGCTAATAATAAAGAACTGGGCAGGGGGTGTGTCAAAGTCCTGGTTTAAATCTCAAGATTTGTTATAAACTTGAGTATAGCATTTGGTCTCTTCCAGTTCCAATTCTCTTCTAAAAATGGGGGACCATAATAATCACCTTAAAAGGCAGTTGTGGAAAAGAAATGAATGTTGTATAGAGCATCTAAGCCAGTTCCTAAAACATAGTAAGGACTCAGAAATTATATGGCAGAGTGTGTTAAAAGCCCTAGAAGATAGTTAAATTGACTACAAGGGAATGAGGTTTACTTGAATAAATTCTTTCTCCCCCAACTTCTTTTAAATTGCGGCACAAAATAGGCTGTTAGCCCCCGCCTATATAATCATGAATGCTTTTAGCTGGAAGAGGCCACTTAAAGACATCATATTTTTAAAATATTGGTTTGAAACATAAATATGACTGCAGCCCAAGCTGGGAGGTATTACATTAATAAGTTATTTCTCTACTAGAGCAGAAACTACCAACTTCCTTTAAAAGAAAAAAAAATGGGCTGCCAAAGGAAAAAAAAATTTAAAGAGACAAGTCTTTGAAATGATAGGTAGCAGACAGAGATCAATAGAATTACATTCAAAGAGAATGAAAAGTTAGCACTTCCACTTTTTAAAGGAAAATGTGCTAATCTCTTCTTCTAAAAGGTATGATTCCTTTCACATGTAAAAACGGTCCCTTTAATGTGGCTTTAAGTCTACATAAAGACTTTTCTGATTTCTGTTAATCTTTTAAACCTTACTGCACAGTTTGATTACCACCAATGTTCTAAAGCTACGTTTTATGTGAGAAAGACTGTGCCTTAAAAAAAAAGGCAGCCACCATTGTCTAAGAAGTTTTTATGCAAATCTCACGCAATATTGAAAAGCTACGCAAATTCCTAGTAGTTACTATTTCAAAAATAACCTAGTCAGTTCTTAATGAAAGTTGATTGTCCTCCTCTGCCTCTGATGGCTGCTGTAAGCCCATGTCGTTATGACAAAAGAACATAACTTTTGTCACAGGTGTGCATGTTTAGGGGTACGTGGACAGGGAGGGGGGAGAGGGTTTATAGGCTGAATGTGACAAGGGTCTGCTCAGACACCTGCTCATCGACTCTGCTTCAAAAAGCAGAGAGCGAATGAAGGAAGAAGATGGGGGCATTCAGGAATTGTGAAGCACAGAGCACTTCTGCTTCTAGCTCTGGAGCTTGGTCTACTTTCAAGCATTGGAAATCGGAGGAGTCCAGCTGCCCTCACAGTCAGGCAGGCGGTCAACATGACCACATCAGCAGGTCGTGAGCTCACTCTCCTGTGCAGGTGTGTGATACCTGAAGAAGAGGAAATGTAGAGCTTAGTCAGATGTGTTCATTTTTACTGAGTTTTTAAAAGATATTCAAACGCAGCAGCCGGTTACTTGTCCTGGGTTCTTATTGTATAATCGTTTTGTTTTTTCTTTACCTGTTTCCTTCTGGAAAATTACTGAGTCTGTCTCCACTAAGAACTCTTACTGATCACATAAGTGAGATGGAACAGACCCCTGCTCCGAAGGCAGCTGCAATGGAACAGTCACAGGTGACCCAGTGAACACCCTGTTGTCCTCAAAATGGAGCATTTCCTCTCTGCTGGTGCCTACACGTGAAGAATGCCAGGGCATGAATTTTATCTGATATCAGAGTATCCTGACTCTCAGCCCCAGGAATCTAGATTCAGGGTCTATCAGCCACGTCACCAAAAGCAGGTGCTAGAATATTCCTCAACAGCAAAACCCAAACCAAATGTGTGTGTTAGTTTCTTTCCTGTTGCTGTGTTCAAACACCCTGACAAGAGCAGCTTGCTGGAGAAAAAGCTGAGGCTGGCTCACCATCCAAGGTGCAGTCAACAGTGGTGGGGAAGGTAAGGATGCAGGAGCTTGGAGCAGTGGGTCAGTCAAGTGGCACCCATGGTCAAGAAGAAAGCAAGGAATGTGTGTGCTCAGCTCACTTTTCCTATTTTTTAAAAAAATTAAATACCTTTCAAGATAGTAGATATCCTCATGGCGTACTTTCAAACAAAGCATGTTTTTAAAGATTCCACTTCTCCCTCATTTCCTTTGGATGCAAACCTGAATCCAAACCCTAGGAACAGTGCCACACAGAGTAGGCACATCTTCCTACCTCAATGAATTCATCAAGATAAAAACCCCACAGACACTCTCAAAGGCTAACCTAACCCACATAATCCTTCACAGCTGTGCCCTGGGTAATCTAGATCCTTTCGAACTGACAACTGCCACTAACCGTAATATTTATCCTGTCTACCTGGTAGAGTTCTGAGAAGTAAGTCCTAATACGGCGGACATGAACCCTAAGTAAAAACAACGTAGGACTTTTGCTTGGCACTCTTCCAAATGCGTAGTACTTAAACTCATAAAATAAAAATAACTAATGAGATTACAGTTTAATTGATGAACTACTATCTACACACGAAATAGAAGCTAAGAAATGCTCGTTGGACTAGGATGAAAGCGCTTCCTTGCGACTTTATTCCCAGGCAGTGCCAGTCCTGCAGGCTCTACTTTACCAAGACCAACTCAGGTTAGAATGTGATCTCCAAAGCCCTTCACAGCTGAGGAGTTCCCCTGTCGCTTTGCCCCAGGCTGACAGACCTTAGTGTAGTTTAAAATGTTCCCATTGATGTCTTTTTTGAAAGCCTGGTCCTTAACTGCTGTTGCTGTTTTAGAAGGTTCTGGAAATTTTAGGTGCTTGTGCTTTACTAGAGGAAGTAGGTGTTTTTGAAGGGTGTCTTAGTTACTTTTCTATTGCTGTGACAAAAGACCACGACCAAGCCAACTTATGAAAGACAGTGCTAATGGAGCTTATGGTTTCTGTGGGCTAGAGTCTGAATGGCCACAGGAAGCCATGGTGGCAGGAACTAATGGAGAGTCCACATCCTGATCGACAGGTAGGAGGCAAAGAGAGAGCACTGGCCACGATGAGCATCTTCTGAAACCTCAAATCCCATCCCCAGTGACACACTTCCTCCCACAAGACCATACCTCTTCATCCTTCCCAAGGAGCTCTCTCTGCCAACTGGGGACCAAGTATCCAAACCTATGAGCCAATTCCATTGGCATTCTCAATCCAAACCACCGCAGAGGGTCTCGTGTTCTAATCCCCTGCTTTTTCTCTCTTTGCATCCTAGCTATAATAAAATAGGCTACTTCTCTCTGCCACACACTCTTTCCACCAGGAGGTTCTGCCTCACCACAAGACCACAGCTGACCATGACTGAATCGCCAAAACTATGAGTAAGATTTGTTGTTTAATCTCTCCTCTTGATTTGTTCTCAGGTGTGTTTCACAGAGACAAAGAAAAAAAAAATCTGACTAACCAGGTCCCGAAAAGACAGCCAAAAATATTCAGCCTGAGAGTCTCTAACACAGAGAAGCCATTACTCTCAGCCAGGCACATTCCATTCCATGGATGTAGCTTCCCAGTGCTGGAGTGGCCACAAGAGGAAGGGGACAATGGAAAGCCAAAAAAAAAAAAAAAGGTCTTTGCACCACCCAAGGAAGCAGGGACTGAGAAATGAAGTGCTTATAAAATTATGCAATCACAGTGAATATTAAATCCCATGAATTTCTTATAAAACAGAGAGAG
>CABHPQ010174634.1:56288-73174 GCA_902168405.1 Peromyscus aztecus
AGCCATTACTCTCAGCCAGGCACATTCCATTCCATGGACGTAGCTTCCCAGTGCTGGAGTGGCCACAAGAGGAAGGGGACAATGGAAAGCCAAAAAAAAAAAAAAAGGTCTTTGCACCACCCAAGGAAGCAGGGACTGAGAAATGAAGTGCTTATAAAATTATGCAATCACAGTGAATATTAAATCCCATGAATTTCTTATAAAACAGAGAGAGATCAAGAGCTTCCAGTAAACAGCCTGATGACTTCGGGGACCAGTTGAGAACTCTGCTGCTCTCCGTAACATTATTATTATGAAACGCTTCATTCTATGTTACGATTAAATCACGTACAATTGGGAAGAAGTTGGAGAAGTGACAGCATTTTTTTCTCTAAGAGCTTTCTCCTTCTTTTCTCATAGCATTTGTACAGGTTTAATAACATTTTAATCAAGTGGAAGAGGCATGAAACAAATGACTTATACTTCTGGTTTGAACATTAGCTCTGAACTGTGAGCATTCCCTCTGCATTTGTTTTTCTGCATCTGCAGAATGGAGGGGTTGAAAAGTGGGATCTCCAGGGCAACTTCCAACTGCAATGTTACATGACCCTGCTTCTGTGACAGCAGGGATCGCAGTTTTCTGTGTGGAGAGAAAGTGTGCCGTCTACCTAACTCTGTAACACCCTGTTACATTGTCTGAAAACAGTAGCAATGTTGCTCTCCTCCTGCTGCTTCAGATGTTCTGCCTGGTTATGGGTCAGGAGGTATCATAGAGACTGCCAAGCAGTAAGACGTAAGATTGAGTTAGTGGAAAACGTTGTTGTGTGTGGGGGGGTGCTTTCTGCATGTTTCTGTGAGTAATCTAAATGTAAAGTTAGACTGTGGAAACTAAGCACAGACAATTCTTTCATTACCCCAATTACTGAGACGTTCATTGGGACTTGGAGTAAGGCAGCTCAATACAAACTCCTGGATAGAAGAGATTGTGAGATGTAATCCATTATGAGAGAGCATACAACACTCAAGACACAAAGATTAGAGAATGCAGAGGCTGAGGGTCAGACTTGGAGTGAAAATGGGGTTGGAGGTCTTGTTCTGGGCCGTTTCTGATACAGGGGCCTAAAGAAAAATCGCTTATCTCCTTGAGTTCCCAACATCTTTGTCTTTGAAACTGAAAACATCATGGGTTTCCTATGAAGTTTAAATGACGTGAAGCTTGTGACATGGGGTTAGCACAATAGACTGTGCCACGCATTAACTAGATGGCTAAGCCTTAACAGATACAATGCTACTGTAGGTCCCTTTTCTAGGATGTGCTAAAAGTCCAGCTAGAAAAAAAAGATGTCAAGCCTCAACCAACCAGCAGGCTTGAAATAGCCAGGCATCAGCTAGTGGTATCTTTGTGCTATGCCCCATTGGGAAGAGAAAGGCATACAACACAATAATACCTCGAAGGAACAATTCTAGTCTGTTTGTTTGCAAGGCAACAGAATGTTTATTGTCACCTATCTATCAAAGATGACATCTTAAGAGGCCATATTTACTACAAATATGTCTAAAGTGCCTTTGAAACTTCATCAGAAGAAGTAAGTTATAAACTACTAACATAAGCATGTCAAACCCAAGTTTTAATGAAACATTCACAAGAGTCATTCAACAAGTATTTACTGAAGGCTTTCTGCATGCAAATTACTATTTCACACAGTTGGGGACTAGAGTTTATAAAGTTCTTTGTGTACTAAAAATAACTAGAAGAGTTCAAAGGTTCACAGCACCATGAAAGGATAAATGTTTGAGGAGATGGAGATGATTTCAGCATTAGCATCAGGATCTTGAATTCAATATGTGTGGAACTATCACACTCTACCCTATAAATACACAATTGCTATGTGTCAGTTTTTAAGTGACCATTAGAACATCTAGTGGTATAGAATGTAAGTGTGTAAATGGCCACATTAGTAAACAAACGTCTTTCTGGCTCCCACCTCACTGTGCTCACTGTCTGGTGAGTGGACAGTTCACAATGTTAATATACAAATACAATGAATGGTGCAGTATTTGTAAAGTTTTTGGAAGCAATAGTAAGTACAATAAAGAGAAACGGAGTAAGATAAGGGCAAATCATAGTGGGAGATGCTCTTCCCACTTGTTAGGAAGTCAGGGAATGTCTGTCTGATGAGATGAAATTTGAACAGAGAGGTTAACAGAGATAGAGTCAGACAGAAAGATAAAAGACAAACATTTCTACCAAGGGGACTAGTGGATGCAAAACCCAGTTCAAGAACCGTGTTTCAAAGTGTGGCCCTGGATGTTCAAGGAACAGTGAGATCAAATAGAGTAGATAGTAAGTGGAGATGTGGGTGATTTTCAAAAAATTTAATATCCTCTGAGGGCAGACACCAGCCAGCCAGAACAGATGCTATCTGTAAACATCCAGGAAGCTGTATCTGTATATGTCTGCCAGGTATCAGCTGAGATAGGAAATGAGATCAACGGACTAGTGGAGAGTAGATCATCTGAGGCCAGGATGCTATCTCACCACAATTATTAGACAGGCCCAACAGCCAGCTTTATTCACAAAGGATACAGATTTTAATGTTTCTGTAGAAAGTATATTCACCCATTAATTCAACTCAAATTATTTTTATTGTCTTTTTCAAGACAGAGTTTCTCTGTGTAGCTTTGGCTATCCTGGAATTTGCTCTGCCAACCAGGCTGGCCTCTAACTTAAAGAGATCTGTCTTCCTCTGCCTCCCAAGTGCTAGGTTTAAAGTCATGCAACAGCACCTCCCAGGTTAGTTCAACTCAATTTTTAAAGTGATTCTAAGACAAGGTTCCACAATGGCTGAACCAATTCTCACTTCCAGCACAAAAAAAAGTACTCCACTCTCTCCAATACTTTTCTCTGATAATGAAGCCATCCTAACAGATGTGCAGTGACACCTCACTGTGATTTTTTTTTTGCTTCACTTATGATAAGCCCAAACAGATTGTGAGTGCATGCATGTATACACACACACACACACACACACACACACACACACACACACACACAGCCCAGAAATCCAATACTTCATTTCACTATGTGGCCTCATAGCTGTTGAGATTTACCTCTCCTTTATGCTCAACCTTTATGAGCTCAAACAGAACCAGATAAATAACATAGTTTTATTTTTCAAGGAAGCAACAGGAAAGTTTCCCTCAAGAACAAGGCTGGAGTCATTGCTCAGTGGTTAAGAGCTCATAGTGCTCTTGAAGAAGACCCTAGCTTGGTTCCCCACACTCATGTTGGGTGGCTCACCATCATCTGTTTTCTATGACGTTTAGTGAGATATGGAAAGTATTTAGCACTGTCCTGGCACATAGCTAGTTATTGTCGACTGTTTTCATGGAAGTATATCATTGAGGGAAGGAGAGGGAACAGAGTGATAGGGAATAGAAGGAAGGGGAAGAAAGAAGGGAAGGTGTCTTGTATTTATAATCTTTAAAATCAGAGAACTGATTTACAGACAAGGGAGCCAAAGACTGCAATAGTCCCTGAATTATAGGAGGAAGGAAACTGATTAAATGATGTTAAACCAGGGCTTCAGAAGATTACTGGAAGTAACTGGCTATTGCCTTCTTTCCTGAACATTGACAGAATGCCTTTGTAAGGCTGATGAAGAGCCTGTAAAGAGTGAAGTAAATACTTCCTGGGCATTTCTGGTTCAAGGTAACAAATTAGTGAAAGAACTAGGATGTATGTGACAGTTACTCAGATGCAGATTCCAGTCACTGGCAGTAAACAGCTGCTCCATTTATTCCGTATGAGTCCGGAAACCCACTCTAACCAATGAAGACTTCGTACATGGGGTCTTTCAATCATCTGTCCATTCCCAATTGAGCGGTTAAATGTCAGCTTAACTTAGTGCCTGGATGTATTCAAATGGATGGGTGATGCTTTAAAGTCAGATCCTTCCTACATAATAGGAAGATGTGAGGGATTTGAGTGGACTTCTGAAGGTTTAATAATGAGAATAACCCTCTGATGTGCCGAGCTTTTTAGAAGAGCTTGCCTTACTGTCCATGGATGTGCCACTTGCAAACTGCCAGTCCCTTGGTAGAAAGATGTTTTCTAGCCCCTTCCTCCTGAAGCTGTTCTGTTTATGATTTTGATTTTTGTAACCAGTTGACCTTTTTCCCTAAATAGGTCATTTTATTCCATAGCCGGTAAACTTGGTGTTCCGGAGATTTTTGCCTGAGGAAGTTGAATGTATTTATATCTGGATGTGTCCATATGTCAAACAGATATCTCAATCTGTATTTGAAAGCCGTTGAGGGTATAGAACACTGTGAAATTCCCTGCTTCATAAAATCAAATAAAAACCAATGCTCTTGACATGTCACTGGATATTTTCAAAAGATCTAAAGTGAAATATTAAAAGTGAGGTTTTGTCTTATAAACTAAAGTCAGGAACAAAAACAGCAGCTGGACTTTTTCACCAATTTGTTTACATTTCAATAATTTGTTTATATGTCATATGTATAAAAATGCTTTACACTTAAGTTCTATAAAAGACTATCATATTTATATATGTTATCCAGTTATTCTGGAGAGTGCTTAATGTTGAATATGGAGGATGAGAGAAAACAGATGTCCCAGCCACTAAATGTATAAATTGTCATAAATTTCAACAATATTGAAATAGATGATAAGAAATTATTACCGTATACCAAGCCCAGCTCCAACTAGTTCCGTGACTTGATTGAAAAAATTTACTACTCCCCACAATTGTAGAGGGAAAGGAATAACACCTTGTGATAATAATGGCAGCCATGCATAATTATTTTAATAAAAAGACCTGAAGATCTAGATGTAATGATGTCTAGCCATGTCACTTAAAGACAAGGATATGTTCTGACTAGATTAATGACAGATTGTGTCGTTGTATGAAAAATATAGAAACTAAGATGGTTATGTGTCACTAAGCTATGCATTCCTATGGAACCATCATCATATATGCATTCTTATGGAACCATTATCATATATGAATTCTGTCTGTCATTGGCTGAAACATTAGTTTGAAGCATTAGTGCATTTACGGTTAGTGTGATAAGTAATTGAGGTTCATTGATATACAAAGAAAAGTAGTTTACTTCACAGGTTTGGTGACTCGAAGATACAAAGTATTGTGCTGGTTCTGAACCCCTTTCCCTCCACGACATCATGTTTTGGAGAGAGAATTGAGAGAGGACATGAGCACATTATGAGACAGAAGTCATGAAATGACTCATTCTGGCAAGAGACACCTCGGAGTTCCACAGGAACTGCCTTAAAAGGGAAATACCCCTGCAAGATCAGATGATCGTCCATAACACCCCATTTCATAAAGATTTCACCACCTTTTAGCATGGTCGCACTAAGGATCAAGCTTCCAAAACAAAAGCCATTGGTGAACAAATACCAAACCACAGCAAGTATGATGTGACACGAGACACAGCTCTCATAAGATAACCCTAAGTGCATCGTGTAAGCTGGTAAGAGTCTGTGGACTTGTGCTACACAATCTCTATAGAAAGACACATGAAAATATGAAAAATGAGGTGTATGCAGTAGGATTGTTGACATTCACATCGGCAAGGTTCAAAGCTAATTACTGAAACTAATAATAAACAACAATAAATAATTTTCACTAGTTTCCTGCTGGCAATGACTGGTTACCAAAAGTTCAGTGGCTTACAGTATAAATGATTGAGTTGGGGAGGCCAGAAGCCTGAACTGCATTTTATTGGGCTGATACAAACTCAGTGGTAGATTTGCATCACCTCCAGAAGATATAAATCAGATCTGTGTTGCTGCCCTTTCTGTCTTCTTGACTCTGTCTGAACTGCTTAGCTCATGTCTGCCTCCTCTACACTCAAAGCCAGCAGCATAGCCTCCACCCTGTGACCTCTGCTCATGGGTCATTCATCCCTGGTTCTGCTTTCATGATTTGACTCCTGCTCTCACTCTGACCACTTTCCATCTCCCAAATAATGCAGAACAGTTTTTTTTCTTTCCATCTACAGATCACTAGCTTAGTCAAATCCGACATGTCAGGTAACATTCAGAAATTTCAGAAATGAGAGGTTCTAGCTGATAGTTAGGTTACCATATATTGGATCCTTTTAAAAAAAAAAATGAAAGATTTTCCACTTCAGATTCAAGGTTTTGCAAGGATGGCCCAGACCTCCTTTTCACCTTCATTCCCTAACAGACTTCTAAGTCTATCCTTTCTGGCAAGAGCGTCCCACTTAGCATCCTATACTCATGAAACTTCACTCTTCAGAATATTACCTCTCTTTTTAGACCAGTCTCAAAAGAAAAATGTGTTCTCCGTTCAGTGAATCTCATGAATTTCTGTATTGGTTAGCTTTCCTGTTTCTATGATTTAAAAAATAAAAACTATTCTGACCAAAAGCGACTTCAGGAGGGAAGGGTTTATTTGGCTTACACTTCTAGGTATCAGTCCATTACTGAGATAATACAGAATATGGAGCAGGAGCTCAAGCCAGAACTGGAGCATGAACCACAGAGGAACACTGCTTCTGGCTCTCCATGTCTTGCTCAGCTACCCTTCTTATACAGCGTAGTCAAACTGTCTAGCAATGGTCCCACACCCAGAGTGATGGGCCCCACAAACATGGCCCCACAAACAAAGCCTTCACAAACATGGCCCAAGGCCAATCTGGTTTGAGCAAGCCCTCAATTGAGACAAAACACTCTAGATTGTCTCAAGGTGATATCTGAAACTAACAAGGACAGTGTCCAACTTGGACATTGCAATGACATTGTTATCTACAAATGAGCTGGATCACATTCATAACTACCCTGGGACATATGTGGCTTTCAGGCCTCATGTTAGACACACCTGACTGGTTACAGATGATGAAAATTCCAAATACACTCAGTTAAACAAAGAGTTGGAGACACTGTTAATTCAAGAGACTCAATAGTAAAGGATAAAGCAATACATGTCCTCAAAAGCAGCTACAGTCAGGAACTTGAAGGACTCACTATTGTCTTTCTGTCTTTGAGAACACTGACTAGGTGCTCTCAGACAGACTCTTTGGCAGAAGTGGACATAGCCAGAGATCATTCTAAGCTCACAGTTTTACAGCTTTTAATGAAGTAAAAGATGTTGTCCCTCAGCTAGAACTTGAAGAAAATTGTTGAGCTAGATGTATCCACTGGGACTTGTCCCCCATTAATCCACTGATCTCTGCATTGTGTCTAGCTGTGGTTTTATGTGATGGCCTCCATTTTCTGTAAAGAGAAGCATCTTTGATGAACAGTGGTAGCTACACTTAACTATGGGTATAAGGTTAAGATTTAAATTGTGCTGGTCTAAGAAATTGGGAGTAGTAAATTATTTCCTAAAATTTGTGTCACTGACTCCTGGAAGTTGGCTGGGTTTCTGGTACAAGGCATGACTTTCCCCCTGTTGAGTGGACGTTAATCCAATTAGACAGATGTTGGTTACCACCAACATGTGAGTGCCATTTCTTGCACCTTTATGCATCACAGCTCTTGTATCTCTGGCTCAGGGAACATCATGAAAGAGGCAACAGAAAGATTGTAAGAGCCAGAATACCAGGAAGTCTGCTGTGAAATGGCATCTCTTAGAAATGCCTACACAAACAAGACCAGAACAATAGCAATGAAGATGGGCATGTTAACATGGAAAGGGAAATCTGGGGGGTCCCATACAGAACTACAGGCACTTATTGACTACTGGGAGAAGGAGAATTAGCCTATACTAGGATAAGACTCTCATTGTTTGTCCAGTGCAGAGTAGTCAGGCTTGAAACCATAATAAAATAAATAAAACTACATACACATAAACAACAAAAACATATTTAGTAGGTTCTTTTTTATATATATTTGTACATATGTGTGTGCATGTGTGTGTGTGTGTGTGTGTGTAACAAATATAATCAATGAAAAAGGTTGTCAATATCGACTTAAAAGTGGGGGAAGTAGAAGGGTAACTGAAAGAGATTGGAGGAAGGGAAGGGAGGGATGAAATGATGAAAATCTGTTTCAATTAAAATCATTAAAAAACAAAATAACTTTAGCCTAGCCAAGTTCACATGTCCAAACATTAGATCAGTCGTCATGGCCAGATGATGATGTATGAAAGCTAGAGATGAGACGTGGGAAGCACTGTATGACCAAAAAGAAAAAAAAAACTTCTCTGTAGCTATGAATTGGTGTGACTTTTCACACCAACATTGCTGTGGATATCGCTCTGTATGTTGTGAATGTGTATGTTGCTCTGATTGGTTAATAAATAAAGTGCTGATGGGCCAGTAACCAGGGAGGAAGAATAGGCAGGACAAACAGAGAGGAGAATTCTGGGAAGAGGAAGGCTGAGTCAGAAGTCACCAGCCAGACACAGGGAAGAAAGATGTAATGATACTGGTAAGCCACGAGCCAGGTGGCAAGGTATAGATTTATAGAAATGAGTTAATTTAAGATGTAAGATCTAGCAAGCAAGAAGCCTGAGCCATTAGGCCATACAGTTTTAATTAATATAAGTCTCTGTGTGTTTACTTGGGTCGGAGCGACTGCCGGACGGGTGGGTGAGAGAGATTTGTCTTCACCGCAGGCCAGGCAGGACACAGAAAAACTTCAGCTACACAACATATTTATATTTTTCTTAATTTTTACCACTGTTTATTATATCATATCATATTTATCTTTTCTATTTTTCTTTGATGGCAGTGATCATATTTTGCTTTATTTCACTCTACTGATGTGCTGAGTCCCTAAAGGATCTGCTTATATCTGTCCCCAATGCTACCACCCAGAACCTTGTGCTGTGCCATACTGATAGTAAAAATACAGTAAGTGCATTAAATTGAGTTGAAAAGAATATTATTTTAGCACAAGAGATATCTCAAGGCAGCTCAAGGTTGATTAAAATAAGTGTTAAAAATTCAGAGGAATTAGGTGCATTATGAAGCTTAATGAGTTGAGAAAATTTTATAGCTTAAGCTGGCACTTGAAAGATGAGTAGAATTCAGGTAGAAAGGAAAGACAGCAGAGGTAATGGTGTGTTCTAAAACCCATGAGGCAAAAAAGGAAACAGAAGAAACAGAAAACTGTAGTCTTGGTAGAAGCAGCCTCCGTTCTGGGATCTCTGAGATAACTCTATTACTAGAAGTCATAAATATTTCATGTTCACATTAATTAAAAATTGTCATAGCAGAAGAGCAAATTTTCCATATTTTTCAATGATTCATTCAGTCATTCATTCACTTAATCACTTATCGGGGGTTTACTGTGCTTGTTTATGCAAATGAAGGGATATGATTCATATTGAATAACTTACTGATTTAAAGACGGCAAGGCAAAAAGATGAAGGAACAGAAAGCTGAGGTAGAATTAGCAGAAAGCAGCACCACTCTAGCCGCACCAGGTCCACCAGAGACAGCAGGTCTTAAAAATGTATAAGAGCCTGTCTGTCAGGACACAAAGGCAGCTTCCACCTCTTGTGCAGACCCTGTTTTTATCCTAGCTGCCCCTTTTCCAGGCAAAATAGCGTCTGTATGACAAGACAGTGGTCCTTGAGTTAAGACCTTAAGGATGTAATTTGCTGCATTCTGTAGGTCATTGAAATTAGAGGCTGAAAGCTTGAAATAATAAAACTCTCATGATCAGGGTCCTAAAATGTTTCTTGGACTTAGAGCAAACGTAAGTGTGAGTGCTTGTCAAGCACCAGGACTTGATATTCATATTGTGACAACATAATTAAAAATAGTAACTGATACAATCATAACAATGTGAAGAAGACTCTGCCTCTGGGGACCTCAAGTCTGATTTGGTTTGGTTCTGGTGTTATGGACCCATGTCGCTGCTCTCAGTCCTCCATCTTCAGACCTCGCCCACTCCTTTCCCTCCACTCTCCTTCCCAGACCTGTCACCTATCCGACTGCCTATTGGCATCTTCTCAGTAGGGAAGAGTGATTTGTATTTGAAAAATCATTCCGTATGTTCCTTCTCAACCCATAGTATCTCAGGACCCTCATCACCTGTGGGATAAAGTCTGAACTCAAGAGTCTGAGGTTCCAAAACTTTCATAATTTGGCATTATCCTGCCAGATAGATGAGTTCTTTGTATCTGCCAAATACTCATCAAATTAAGCTTTTATGTTTCCGCTCCCTCTCCCAAAGTGTTCTCTTTACTCACTACTCATCAAAACCTGTGGATTTTTCACATTTCTAAGATCTACTTCCTGCCAGAAGCCATCCTGATTTAGCTGTGAAAATCACTGCTTAAGCAATGATTCTTAAACATCAACCTTTCACTCTGTTTTTCCCTCTATATCTAGTGTCTATGCCTTGTTTCCAAATTCAGTAACTAATGAAGAGTTAGGACTCCACCGCATTTTTAGATTCATTTTTAGATGATCAGCACCCTGGATAGAGCCCTGCCAGCAGGACTCCATAAATATGCAGTGCTGCTGGCAGCCAGGCTTGAATGTGGATGAGACAATTACACATACAGATTGAAATATGGCACCTTTGTGCAGTAAGATCGCTTATTGGCATTGGGGGATGTGCCCTGTCATTACTGAGAACCTTAAAAAAGTTGTTTCGCAGTATTTACAGAGAAAAAAAATGCAAATAATTTTCATGAAGAAAATGATGCATTAAGAAAATTACTCTAGCAACCACATACATAGTGGGATGAGAGAGTAGGTAAGATAGGAGGCCAGAAAGGGCCACAAGGCAGATACAGTGAATCAGACATGACAGGTAAGTATCTGAGCCAGAGTTCTCTTAAACACCTAGCATAGTGTAATGGCATTAAAAATTATCTAAGTATCACTAAAGCTCACTTGACAAATGATATAAATCATCAGGCTGTATTTCCAGTAATTGATCATAGTATGGTGCAGCCAAGTAATATTTGTAAGACGGAATTTCAGATTTCCCCCAGCTTTTAAGGAATCCCTTTGTTATTGCGGTTCTTGTTTTCATTAGTATTATGCATATGTGTTTAAGAATTAAATATCATACAAGAATCAGTGTGGTAGCCTATACATTTGTCTATAACAAAGAGGCCATCATTGCACTACAGTCACAAGAAAGTCTCTTAAATAAAAATCGAACATATTAAAAATGGCACCAGTTACAACTGGTTTGATACAGGACATGCATGTGTTTGTCTCTGCCCATACTGCTCTCCATGGTTGCTTGTAATTTATTTCATGAGTGACGCAAGATTGGTGTCTACATCAACAAATAGGATGTTAGTCCATAATCTCATAGCTAACAATCTTTTTAAGAAATAATAAAATATGTAAATATGTGATTTGTCAGTTTTGAGAATACATTCACTTGAGTAATCAAACTCCAGTGAAGCTGTAGATCACTTCCGCTACTCAGTCACTACCCAGGAGGTCTACACTTGCCTGGCCATCTTATACAAGGTGCAATCTTGTCATTTTGGTGCATATTGATTAGTTTTGGTTTTAAGTTTCATTCAAACAGATTGATGCAGTCAATAATATTGTCTTGATCCTGTCATAAAGTTTTCCATACTTACCTTTCTTTGCAGTCTGTATCAGTGGTCCAATCATTTTATCACCATGTTATGCCTAATGAACACACTGAAAACTATTTCCACATGATCCTGTTAATTGACTTTTAGGTCATTTCTAGTTTGGGCTTTATAAACCTTTACATAAGGGTCAAATTTTTGTTGGTTGTTGATTAAATGGCTATGAGAGGAATTGTTGGCTCAGAAGGTGTATTTAATCTTGAACCTGTCATTTTCCAAAACTCATTTGTCACCTGATACTCCCATCAAGATATATAAGGAATTCCACGAGCTTTACATCATAAGGTGACAACCAGTCTTCTAGTGAGTAATGCCTTAATTCATATCACTATAAAAGGTACAAATGTTATGCATCCTTTCTGGTGCTTATCAGCCAATCATCTATGTTTTTTGTGAAGTTGTGGGCAAGTATTTAAATCATTTTTAATTAGATTGACTACCTGTATTACTAAATGGTAAATTTGCTAAGTTATTAAAGAGTAGAATGTTAGTCCATAATATCATAAATAACAATCTTTCATAAAACAATAAAAAGCATAATTGTCTGATTTGATGAGTTTCAGAATATATTAAAGGTATAAGTTCTGTATCATGCATCTATGTCCATATTTTCATGCCCTGTTCATTCTCTAAGTGATACTTTTTAAGGAAAAGAAGTTTTTTCATTTTGAAGAATAATTTTAATTTTCAGTTCATTTTGTGTCCAGAGAACTCTTTTTCGACTTTGAAATAACTATTATTCTCTTCTGCAGCCTCTAGACTTCAGTTTCAGGTCTGTGATTCAGGCTGAGTCGATTAAGGTCAGAGGTAAAGATTTAAGTTCACTTTATGCATGTTGACCCATTTGTCTCTGTGCCACTCTTTGAAAAGACCTTCTCACCTTCTCCCAAAACTGTTTGAATATCTTTGCTGGAGGTTGCTTTACAGTGAATGTGTGGTTCTATGTCTGGTTTCATCCTGCTTCATTGATAACCTTGTCCTTACTCATACCACACTGCTTGATTACTACGGTAGACCTTAAAGATTTTTTTTTTGTATTTTTATGAAGATAGTTTTAATAGGTATAGAATTCTTGATTTGCAGGAAATTTTTATTAATGGCTCTTGTCATTTTGCTTGAAATATTCCACTGCCTCTGACCTCCATTGTCTCTAAGAGAAGTCAGTAATGGTACTGATCTGGTATGTGGAATTACCTGCTTTCCTTTCTGTGTTCAGTGTTTTCTCATTTTCATACTTTTGCTATGATTTGTCAAATGGTTAATCTGTTTGTACTTATTTTGCATTTTACTAAACTTCTTGAGTCCATAAACTAATATGTTTCATCAGCTTTGGAAAATGTTGTCTTATTTATTAGGAAAGAAAAGTTTTCTGCTCTTATCTCCTTTTCTCTCTTCTGGGACTCTCGAATTTGCTGCTATATTTCATGTACTATTTCTCAGGCTCTGTTCCATCTGCTTTTATTCTCAAGTCTTTAGTTTAGATAATAGCTACTGATACATCTTTCATGGATTCTTCTGATATCTCAAATTTGCCACTAGACTTTCTAGTAAGTTTTATCCATTATTATAATCGTCAACTCTAGAGATTTTAGATAATTTTGTCTCACAATATCTTGTATTTTCACTCACATTTTTCATACTTTAATAATTCTTTAAACATCTTTACTTTTTTACCTTTGTACATACTAGCTTCTTTGAAGTCTTTGTTGTGACACTGGAGATACAGGAAACAATTCTTTCTGACTATTTTCTCCCTGAAATATATTTTCTCACAACTCTCAAAAATTTTATCCAAAACTGTATATTCTAGATAACATATCGCAGCAATGCTATAGTTTTTCATCATCATGAAGATCACTGTTTTTGGCTTTATGTTTATTTAATTGCTTAGTAAACTATCTAAGTTAATCTTGTGAAACCTGTCTCCCTGCAGTGTAATTATGATATCACTGCTTCATTTTTAATCAAATAGATAGATGTAGATATTTTCTTATTTAAATATTAACTTTTATTTCCTAAGGGTCATCTTAACTGTGTTCATTGCTTGGTGCTGAGAGGTTATTTAGTCACCCCACCCCACCCCCCACCCAGTATGTTCTCTGCCATCTGCTCATCCCTGCGTACATACAAGTGTTTCATTTAAAGTTCAAGATATTTTAAATTTTGATCCACCTTTTCACCTTAAAGACCCCAACCTTGAATCTGGATCCTTTAAGGTCTTACTTAGTATAGGCATTCATACCCACTACATTCAGCTCTTTTGGACAATATAAAAAAATAATGACCACAAAAAAAATTGATGTGTTGCAAAGCGGAGAGAAGAAAAGCATAACTTAAATATGCAGTTGGCAACTAGCCATATCTTAAACACAGGAACCGATTTGACCTCTGGATTTCAGGTTTGTTTGTGACTAGGACATGTATCATCCCTATGCTTTACAGTTTTATGGTTCCATGTTCCTGTTGCATTCCCCTTCTCTTTTCAACATTTGTGCTTTTGGAAGGCAAAGTAAACTTTAGATGTGGAACAAAGCTTTGACTTTAAAATACTGCCTCACCAAGTGGAAAGGTTAATTTATGAATACAACCAACAAAAAGCAAACAAACAAACAAACAAAAACAGTTCTGTTATGATACAGCTAGATCTGAAGAAGAAAACAAAGCCAACAGAACTGGTGATTTGTTGTGATACAGCACAGTAGCATCTTGAAAAATCAGAATTCCATTGCAGTATGTTTTGTAGTATAATAACTGGACTACATTGCAAGAAATGTGCAGTGTTCAGTGCTCAAAAGCAAAAACATCTCTATTGGTATTATCTCAGAAATAACATTTACCCCATATTCTTTGTCAATTATATGCTGGTAAGCCTAGGTTTGTTTACTTATACACAGGAAATAAAATGAGTGGTTACAAAGTAAAATTTCTTCTGAAAAATGTACTGGTTTATATGCAGATTGTTTTTTACCTGTTGCTACCTTTAAACCTTTAAAGTGTACTATAATTGGTTGAAACGATGCCTCTAAACTCCCATAAGTAAATCTAAAAATAAGAAAGACAAATAAACGAAGTGTTCTATGCTTATGTCTACAATTCTAACACTCAGGAAGTCAAGGCAAGAAGACTTCTGTGCGATCAAGATCAGCTTCGGCTATATAGCAAATGTCAAGCCATTCACAGTGAGACCTTGTCTCCAGCAAAACAAAACAAGAAATAGGAAATTAGGCTTGCTAAGTCAGAGAGGTTTTTCATTTAAAAGAATTAATTCCTTGGAAGGTAAGAAAGGTGGCTCAGGGGCTAAAAGGCTTGCTGTGAAAAATACGAAGACCAGAGTTCAGATCCCGGAACCCACACAAGTCAACTGCAGAGATGTGTGTCTGCAGTCCTCGTGGTCCCAAAGTGAGGTGAGAAGGGGTTCAGGCCAGCTAGTCTGGCTTATGCAGCACTGAACAAGAGACCCTGTCTCAAACGAGATGGAAGGCGAAGATGGACACCCAAGGTTGTCTGCTGACCTTCGCAGTGTTCCATAGCATGTATGCACCTGCACACACACACACACACACACACACACACACACACACACACACACTGTAAACATAACAAGAATTCTTGAAGGACAAGAATGAATTTAAAAAGTCTTTATCATGTCAGAATTCATAGAGGGATTTATAAGAACTTAGGAGAGAGCGTGCCAAGGCCAAGGGAATTTTAAAAAAGGAGGGGAAAGTGGCGGAGGGGCTGCATAGCCAGAGGAAACGCAATGCTTGGCATGACCCCTTTGATCAGCAGTCCTTCAGGGTTCCAGCGGGAAAGGTAGGGCGCAGAAAGGGCTGATTCTCGATGCTCTATGAAAGGGGACAGGCTATGTGATGAGCACACTACCCTACGGATAACTGCTAACCAGTCATGCCAGGTCCCAAGGACCCAGAAGAAAGAGCATTCTCAACCCTAGAATGGAAGCCCCATCACGGGGCATAGTACAGCCAATCAGAGATGACCCTGAAGGACAGAATCTGGAGGATAAAACTATAACCACTCCTCTCTCCTCCCCCTCTCTCTTCCTCCTTCTCCTTACCTCTCCCTCCCCCTCCCTCCCTCCCTCTCCCTCCCTCTCCCTCTCTCTCTCTCTCTCTCTCTCTCTCTCTCTCTCTCTCTCTCTCTCTCTCCCTCTCCCTCTTCAATATGGCTCACAGTGTCTAAACATCTCAGGAAGCCAGAGGACTTGACACTCACAGATCTAGCTTGTGAAGGTCAGCATCCTAGCTGGTGGAGAGAGAATCAAAAGAGGGTAGGAGCTTGTCTGGAGGTGCAAGTGTCAGAAAGAAGGTCTGTACTGTCTTAGAACTCACTGTTATGGATGTCCGTCCAATGAGAGACGTGATTAAAACATCACAGCAGTTAAATGGGAACACCATGGAGTCAGATAACAATGCCAATTGCAGAACTCTGATCCAAGCTTTGTCCACGGATCTCCATCTTCTGTGAACTTTCAGTGTGTCCTTATGGGACAGTCCATGGTCTCTCTCTCTTTTAACCATGTAGTCTTCCTGCAACATGCCCAGAAAGTTTAAAATAGAGTTAGACAATTTCTTTTTGATGAGCCGTTCTATGTCACAGAGTAAAAATATTCAATTCCAGCCTTCAAGCTCTTTCAAAGTCCCCATAGGGTAAATGGAACTAAGAACACTCTTGAACTACGTCAACACAGGAAGTCAAAGCAGGAGCCTGGAGGCAGGAACTGAAGCAGAGACTGTGGAGAATGCAGCTCACTGGCTTGATTCCCAAGGCTTTGGTTCTGACTACTAATACCATCACCTGGGGAGCTGGAATTTCTGCATACTAATTTGAAAGAACATGAACATTCAGACTTTCACACATCCAGTCTGAAGCCCATAGCATTCCACTTGCCTCAGGACCTTATAGTCCATTTTAAGGAATGTCATTCCTTAGCTACATGAGGGCACCCTGAAGTTTCAGAGAGTTTAGACATCCAGTTTCTCTTTTGTCTTGATGACCCCATATATCTGATTGTCCTGTCTCTACAGGCCATCTGTAAGAAACTTTCTTTAGCATCATTTACATAAAACTAGGGGTGAAGGAAGACAGTGTGGATGAGTAAAGCAGAGGTAGGGAGCACCTACCTCTATGCTGTAGGGAGCATCTACCTCTGTGCTGATCCATAAGGATATGATTCTAACAGTGTAGTGGTTTGAATAAGAATGGCTCCAGTAGTCTCATAGATTTGAACGCTTGGTTATTAGGGAGTGGCAGTACTTGACAGAGAATAGGAGGTGTGGCCTTGTTGGAGGATGTGTG
>CABHPQ010174635.1:0-48350 GCA_902168405.1 Peromyscus aztecus
GGCTCTTAACCACTGAATCATCTCTCCAGCCCTAATGGTGTATTCTTGTTGATGGCAGAGGCCCTTCTCTCCACCCCTCTTTGTGGGAGCCATTTTGCAGGGCCCACGTTAAAAAGAAAGGGTACAGGGGATTGTAGGAGGGAAAGCTGCATCTCCAAAAGATTTTCTTCAGCAAAACAAAACAAAAAGTCAATAGTTTCCTATTCCATAATCCGTTTTGTCTTTTAAGTAACAGATAATTGAGCTACAGGCATACTGATACCATCAAGTTCTCGTGAGGGGGTGAAGTGAGTGTGTTTTCAGAGCTGTTCTGGAGGTGGACAGAGGACAGGGAGAATGTGCCCCTCCATCTGCCTGTCTGGCAGCTCAGTGACGGTTGGCAGGAACCCTGTCATTCTTAGAAAAACAGCCATGTCCATACCACTTTGACAGTCCCCACACGTGTATATACACCCTTTGTTGTCAGGATTTAAAACTCCATGTACTGGTTTTTAAGTTAAATTAATTCCACTTAGCACGTTCATTAATAACTTAGTTCTTTTGACACTAAGCTTGGAATTTGTTTCCTTATTTTTAAAAAGTCAAAAGCTTTGATGTGAAGAGTGCTAAATGACAATGGGATTCCAGGAGTGGAATCCGTTTCTTTGATAAAAACACCTCTTACCATGGCTGATTTACACACTTCACGGGTGCTGTAGGAACTTTCTTTTCTAGTATTAGAAAGTAGTTGAGCACAAAAGTAAAGAAAACTAATATATGTAAAATAAAACTTGAAAAAATGTTAACTCTTCCTCTAAAATATGCATTTTACAGGGAAATGGCTAGCATGCCAGTCGATGGATAACCAAATCTTGATTTTTGGAGCACAGAACAGATTCAGATTAAACAAGAAGAAAATTTTTAAGGGCCATATGGTAGCAGGCTACGCCTGTCAGGTGGACTTCTCCCCAGACATGAGGTGAGTTAAGTCTTCATACTCACGTATGATGGGATGGTATAGTGTTGTCAATAACAGTACTTTACAAATCACTGTGACTTGTGTAATTGCATGAGACCTGAGTCATCTCTCCAGAGGACAGATAGGACAGTTATAAAGCCAAGAACAAGTTCTGAAATTAAGTCTGGCTTTTCTGTAGGGTCTTCCTTCGGTCTGTTTTCTGATCCACTTAGGCCTGTGCCTTTTAACCGCCTGATGCATTCCCGTCTGCATCGCCATGACTTTCTCTCTGTTTTTCTATGTGCTATGGTTGAATGGATGCAAGGAGAATTCCTCATGCACTGTTGGACAGACTACAAATCTTGTGTACAGATTTGTCCACACTGAAAACAGAAATGCAGCTTTTGGATATTTCTAGGTCACAAGAGTGAAATTTCTGCGTTCATTTTCCTCCTCTTAGTTAAGAATATATAGGTAGAAGGAATTCAGCTATCTGCTGGCTTTGTATGTTTAGCGTGGGAATTAGGCCTCAGCTTCCTATCTCTGATTCAGTCTTTGACATGTTCAAAGTGTATTGAAGCTGAAAACGTTTAAAAGTCCACTGGCTACGTGAGAAACAGGTTCCTCTGTGCAGTCTTCCTGTCTAGAGGCTATCTATAACTTTCTAACTCTGAGATTGGCAGCTCATCGGAGGGGAGGGGCGGGGCTAGAGACGTTCGACTGCAGACTGCTTCCCAGGCTTATTCTTCTGAGAACAGTACATTCACATAAGCTCTGTCTCTTCATTCATCTCACCAGTTTAAGGTGTGTGGGTAACTGGGATTTGTTTTCATTCCATTGCAGCTATGTGATTTCAGGAGACGGAAATGGAAAATTAAACATTTGGGACTGGAAGACCACCAAACTCTACAGTCGGTTTAAAGCCCACGATAAAGTGTGCATAGGTGCAGTGTGGCACCCACATGAGACGTCCAAGGTCATCACGTGTGGTTGGGATGGCCTCATTAAATTGTGGGATTAATGGGATTAGTCCTTTCACAATCTGGGATCATTTTTGATCCAGTGTCATATTTAACTATTTAATTATTAAAATGTGTTGGATGACAATTTGATTTCTAGGTAATCTTTTCATCTATGGCCTTATGAAGTTGACCCATGGTTTTTGTTAAGAGCGTTGTAAATGTGCCTCATGGAAGTTCCTTGGCAACTTCATTTTGCTCTGTATAGATGTTATTTATATGAAGAACGACAACTAACTATATTTGACAGAGAGTTATTGTTGGCAGGCGGTTTCCATTTATCCCGAGATGTTGCTGAAAAGATCATTTTTTGGGGTCAAGAAAAAATGCCTATTGGCTGTGGGATCCTAGAGGAAATGATGTATCTGGTGCCTCAGAAAGGCACCGGACGCTTACCAATCCAACCAGGGTGGAAGGGAAGGAGTGATACAGTTGGGTGTACTGAAGGAAGGCTGAAGACACTCGGAATTACTGCTCCTGCCGTGTTCACTGAATCAAGTTCTAGTCTTGTGGTTTCACGAGTCCCATTATTTTGGTGGCCTGTGATGTATATTTTTACTTGTAAATGAGTGACCTTTCTTGGCCACAGCATTTCTCGAATTACTAAGCAATTTAAAATTCAAAGCAGCCCCACAGTTCCTCCCTTGACTCTCTTCCTGATCAGGATGGACAGGACTGTACAGACCAAAGCAGAAGTGGGGTGTCTCTGAAGATGAACTCCAGGGAGTGAGCCAAGGCTTTGAATTTTACTTGTAATCACTGTCAGCAAGGACCTGGCTGCACCCTCAGAAATCGGGGCCTCTGGGGCTCTGCTTCACCACTGCTACTAATGAATTCCCTCTGGCCAGAGTATGGAGGCAGAGGGATACCAAAATACTACCTGGTAATTTCTTTGAAGTCACATTTTGTTGTTTATATTACTCTGGTTTTGCTTGTGAATACAAACAGTAAAACTTTTGAACGTTAGGAAAGATTAAATTTCCTTTCAGATCTTTGAAGAAACATTGACACTATAAGAAAATACCTAGAGCCCCCAGTTTGAGAGGCAGTAACCATGTTTTTTTAAAAAATCACATACTGAACTTTCACTGCCAAGCCACGGCCATGTGTGTCTCCAGGAGGAAAGAATCCACACGAAACCTTCCTGTCATCCCAACCACGATCTTACCAAATGTGAATTACTGAAGTGTGGTCAGAGAAAGACTTCAGCAGCAGGATTGCATGTTGTGAATCATAGTTTCAGAATCTCAGTTTCTCTTATTGTGTCTTTGACTGTTTCTAAACTGAGTAACTGTACATAAAAGTTTTCTCTTTTTTGAAAAGATCTTATTTTTGAATAAAACCTTCTTTTTGTAGAAAGTGCCATTGTGTCCTTTTTAGTCGTAAGTCTGTGGAGACACCGGATCAAATCATCTTCAGCCTTCAGAGGAACATTAGAGGTGGGCGTGGTGTGTTTAGTGTGTTAATGGCTTATTCTGACCACATGATCAAACACAACTCAGCACCCTTGAAGCATTTAGGGCATATAGACGTGCAGGATTGGGATATACAGACAGGTGGGTTCTTTCCCAGCATAGAAAACCTAAAAGCATACTCTTGCACATTGTGAAACCTTCTGCCTCATTGCTGCAAGGATTTTGTCACACCCAGGACAGTTCTTCCTTGAAAGTTAGAATTGTTGACTGCTGTAAAAGATTCAACTAAATTAATATTTAAACACTGAAGCAGAACCTGGACTGTTTTGCCATAAGTAAACAGCCAGTTTTAAGCTAAGGAACAGGAAGTTCAGTCAAACAAGCTCTTTTTGAGTAGAAACATTTTATTTGTGTGTGTGTGTTTTGAGACAGAGTCTCATGGACCTCAGCCTGACCTCAAACTCACTATGTAGCCAAGGATGTCTTTGAATTAATTTTCCTGCCTCTGTCTCCCAAATGCTGGGATCACAGGCATGTGACTCTTGAGAAACGCATTATGGGGCTGGCCACTAACCTTAAAATGTTTATAAAGTGCCTAAGAGAATATTGGCAGTAAAATGTCAACCTTTGAGTGACAGCCATGGAGATTCTAATAACAGCAACAATTGCAGATGCTCCTCGAAGATCAGCTGGCTGGACTGTACATTTTGATTGTGTCGTTTGCCATGATAGAAAATGGTGGATAGTTGAGGAGGCCATGGTAAGTTCATATGCCAGAAAGGAATGTAAAATGCCACCCAGACCCACCAGCAGTCTTAAATGTGGATCTCAGTGTGAGAGCAGGGGAATACAGCTGCCATGTTTCATCAGATACATAATGTTCACACTTTAATGTCTCAGGCTAAGGCTGTGGTTTAAAGCAAAGATGTACCATCGTTTTACTGGCAGCGTCCGTGAGCAGTGAGTCATAAAGTAGTTGATGTAGTATAGAGTAGACAAGGCAAGTACAGAGGAGCCAGTAGGAGGAAGGTGTCTGTCACACACATTGGAACAAAATTCATGTCATGAAACTCATGATCAGTGGGTAAATAAACAGAATGAACTAACGGAAGATTCAGTTAAAGTGAAAAATACAGACACACAAAATCCCTGGAACCTTTCCTTAAATCTGAGAATTCTTGTTTCTAACTCAGACTAAAACGTTTGGTAAGCTCTCCAAATGATCTTCCAGCGAGATTGTACTAATGAAGTTAGGATCACAAATGTATCTTGGACATTTAAAAATCTGGGCTGTTTGGATAAAGAAATTGGATAGCCACAAGTACATGTGGCTGCCTGAATGCATGTATGCACGTATATCACATGCTGTATCACATCTTTTATGTGCACAACTGCTTCAGTAATTGCTGAAGGAAGCAACTTTCTCAGCCTGTTTTACCCAGAACTTAAGGAAAAGGGAATTACAGGCTTGAACCAAACGTCTTTGAAATGGCTTTGTGTTCCCCGACAGTACGTGAGAGAACATTGATTCCACCGCATCTCCGTCCTCATGTACTTTCTGTTGCTCTGATAAACACCACAGCCAAAAGCAACTCGGGAGCAAAAGGCCTTTTCTTCTTCCAGGTTACAGCCTGTGGTCAACGGAAGCCGAGGCACAAGCCTGCCGCAGACACTACGGCTGCTTCCTGACTTGCTCCCTGTGCCTTGCTCTACTACTTCCCTTCCCATACCGCCCAGGCCCACCTGTCCCAGGGATGGCACCGCCCACAGTGGGCTTGGCCCTCCAGCCTGGATTAGCAATCAAGGAAATGCTCCCCAGACACGGCCTACAGGGCAATCTGATGGAGGCAATTCCTCGGTTAAGAACCTCCTTCCCGGGTATGTCTAGGTTTGTGAAACCTAACCAGCACACCTGGATTGGCTGCCTTTAAATGAGTGTTTCGGCTCCCTGCTCTCTAACTCCAGCATTTCAGATCTCAGGGGGTAAACTCAAATCTCATTTTCCTGTTTGTGTTGTAGAGCAAGCTAAGCTGGCCTTGAACTCACAAGAGAACTGCCTGCCTCTTCCTCCCAAGTGCTGGGGTTAAAGGTGTGTGCCACCATGCCCAGATTAAACACTTTAGAATTTATGCTTTTTAAAAAAAATATTTTTCACTTTTGAGATGATTATATCATCTATCCCTTCCCTTTCTCCCCTCCAGGCCCTTCCATGCACCCCTCCTTGTTCTCTTTCAAATTAATTGCCTCCTTTTTCAGTAATTATTGGGGGGGGGGGAGGTGTATTCCTAAATACAGAAGTACAACCTGTTCAGTCTGTGTAGCGTTACTTGTGTGTATGTTCTCGGGGCTGAGCATTTGGGATAGGATAACCAGCTGGTCTGCCCTTCCCTGGGGAGACCCATTCTCCTGCTCTCGGCATTCCTTTGTGACCTGTAGCTTTGTCTAGGGTGGAGGTCTCCAGGGCTTTCTCCCTCCCACATTACCATGTCTGTTGGTGGCTTCCTTGTTCGGCTAGTGTTGAGGCAGTCACGTTGGTGAAATTCTGACATTCCTAGGAGACAAAATCTCACAGCAAATTCTGCCCCCTCTTCCACATAGATCCCTGAGTCTTAGGTGTACTTGTACAGAGCACTGTACGAAGAGATTCTTTTATAATGTTTATATGTGTGTGTGTATGTGTGTGTATGTGTATTATATTCCAATAGAAATATATGAGTCTTACATTAGTTTTAACTTTTTCAATCACCAGGTTAAAGTGGGCAATTAATCTTATATTTTATTTAACATGTCTAAATTTTTATTTCAACATGTATTCAATTTTGAAAATTAGTATTTTATTTTGTATCCCAAGACCTTGAAACGTATTTTACACTGACAACATATTTCAATTCAAACAACTAAATTTTCATTTAAAAAAAAAATCTTTCAAACAAAGTAAATTTACCTACCAAGTTGTTGCAAGCATTCTTTAAATTTTTCCAATTACTGAATCAAATGAATTTTATAATTTTTAATTATGAAAATAAGTATGACTTAAAGTCAGTTCTTGGACTAAAAGTGAGCTCAGTGGAAGAGCATGTACTTAGAGTACACGAGGCACTGAGTTCTACCTCAGCACCTAGCACAAAAACACTTTTTAAAAGATTCATTTGTGTGTGTGTGTGTGTGTCCACAGATAGATGCTGGAAGAGGGTAGCAGACCTAGAACTGAAGTTACAGTCAGTTGAAAACAACCCAACATGAATACTGAGACCCGAACTCTAGTCCTGCTAAGAGCAGTATGTACTTACTCTTAAGCACTGAGCCATCTCTCCAGGGTCTAAACATGGTTTTTAGTAAAAAGAAATTGTTGTTTTGAATTCCTCAGCCATTTTTAATATATATTTTTTCTTTGAGCATTTCAAATATTTTTAATCCTGTTCTCTCCCCACTCCTTCCCCTAACTCCTTCCAAATCCACCCCTTACCTCCCCTTCCCAGATTCATGTCATTTTGTTTAAAAAGCTCTGAGTCAAATTTGTGCAGCCCATATACTCATGAGTATAGGACGACCCACTAGAGTGTTGTTGACCTACTAGGAGTCACACCCTTTTTGAAAACCGGACTTTCCTTCCCCCAAAAGCCAGGCAACTACAGGTGCTATAAACTCATGATTACAGTGATCTTCTCCGTCCTTGTAGCTAAAGAGTTTTTCTCTCCAGGTCCTGCTAAGCCCCGGCAATCCAGTAGCCCATTTATAAAATAAACATACAGACGCTTATATTATTTAAACTGCTTGGCCATTAGCTCAGGCCTATCATTGTCTAGCTCTTACTCTTATATTCAGCCCATTACTGTTAATCTATACTTTGCCATGTGGCTCGTGGCTTACCGGCATCTTCACATGTTGCTTGTCATGGCGGCGGCTGGCAGCGTCTCTCTGTCTCAGCCTTCCACTTCCCAGAATTCTCTTCTCTGCTTATCCCACCTATACTTCCTGCCTGGCTACTGGGCAATCAGCATTTTATTTATACAGAGTGATATCCACAGCACTCCTAACCTCTAGTTTAGATCTTCCCACCTTTTCTTCCACAGTAGTCCCGGAGCCTTCCAGGGTGGGGGGGATACGGATGCCTTGTTTGTGGCTGAGCACTCCACCAACACTGCTCTTTGACCGTTTGTGAGTTTCTGCATTAATCACCCTTTATTGCACAAAGAAACTTCTCTGACGAGGTCTGAGAGCTGCACTGTTCTATGGGTGCAGGGATACAAATTTAGAGGGCAGCTTGATATTGTCCACTTAGCAAAATAATAGCAGTAGGCTCACTCCTGGGACCTATGAATTCTGCAACCATGAGTTCTTGGCAAGATTTACAGGATCACGCATTTCTTTTTCTCCTGTGGAGCAGGCCTTAAATCCAGTCAGGAATTGGGTGGTTACCCTACAACATTAATGCCACTATTGTACCCACGGGTGTATCTTTCCACATTGGTCATTATTGTTAGTTCACAGAGGTTACAACTAAGGCTGTTAGTGACTCCACCACCCCCAGAAGCCTACATAGCACTTTCCAATACTATGAAATGATCAGCAGGGATAAAGTTTCCCTGTCAGTACCATCTCCATGTGACCAAAATGTGTGGTGTTTTCAGCAATAGGGTCTTACTACCAAGCTCTGTTGGACAAGCAAGAGCAATAACCTGTATTGGTTTGGGAGGCTCCAGGACACCCCAGCCAACAAATCAAGGAAAGGCGTATTAGCCAGGTTTCTCTGGAGCACTGGTTCTCAACCTTCCTAAAATGCTGTGACCCTTTAATACAGCTCCTCGTGTTGTGATGACCCCCAAGCATAAAATTATTTCCGTTGCTACTTCATAACTATAATTTTGCCACTGTTATGAATCATAATGTAAATATCTATGTTTCCTGATGGTCTTAGGTGACCCCTGTGAAATGGTCATTCGACCCCCAAAGGGGTCACAACCCATAGGTTGAGAACCACTGCTCTAGAGGCACAGAAGCAAAAGAATGAGTATACATATTAAACGATTTTATTAAGTCGCTTACTTTGAAATCATAACAACAGCTGAATCACACCCAGGAGACTGAGAACTCTGTAGCTTCTTGGTTTTTGAGGCTGGGCAGCTCAGCAGTCCAAATCTCACCAAAGCCTAAAGGGTTTCTGGAGTGCGATTGGTCCTCAGTCACCCATAGAAGCCTGGCAACAATGGTTTTGAGTCGTCATAGCACAGGATAAACTCCCTCAGCAGTAAGAGGCAAGACTCAGCGACCAGCAGATGAGCCGGCTTCCCTCTGCCGACCCCTCTGTGTCTGGGCTGCCAACCCCTCTGTGTCTGGGCTGCTACTAGAAAGTGCTGCCCACATTTGTGGAGGGCCTTCCCACGTTCATTAAGACAAATCTCAACCCCTCAGGTTCCCTTTACAGGTGGTTCTAATTTTTCAAGCATCCTTACTGTTAGGTGTCCCTTTGTCCATCCTCTCCTCTGCCCTACCCGCTCATCTGCCTCCACACTTAGGCCTCCCTCTGCATTATTTCCTCTTTACATCGCCTGTGTTCTACAATCCCTCCGCTCCTAAGGTCTCTTCTTCTCACCAATAGTTCCTTTCTAGTTGCCTGGATTCTGCAGTTATCCCAAGTTCCTAAACACACAAATTTGAAGAGGACCCATGTGATATTTATTCTTCCGGGTCGGGGTTATTTCACTCAGCGTGGTTTCCAATTCCATCTATTTACCTGCAAATTTTGTGATTTCGTTTTTCTTTAAAGCTGAATAAAATTCTATTGTGTATAGGAAGCACATTTTCATTTATCAGTTGGGCTGGGCATTTAGGCCGTTTGCATGTCTTAGCATTTGCGACCACAACAGCAATGAACATGGATGAGCGTGTGTCTCAATCAACCACTTTGTAAGTGCTCAATGGCACCATGTGCCCGCGGGCCACCATCCTGCACAAGTGTGGCCCTAGAGCCATTTCTTCACATAAAGAGTTCAGATATCCACGGTTACTACCTCATCTTCTAAAGGATGTTCTAAGGCCCAAATTGCTCATGGTAGAATTCATATAAGGACTTTTGATGTTCATACTGTCCTGTGTTACATTTTGGGTATTTCCTCCGATCTATTTCCAGGTAACTTTAAATTCTCTTCGGTTATGTCTAATCTTTTGAATCCATTAAATTTCTCACTTCAGCCACCGTTTTCCTTTTCTGAGAGGTATGTCTTCAATCTTGAATGGTTTATATTATAGTCTTTTTTTAGAGAGTTGTTTTTATTTAGGTATCTGTGTGCATATGTGTGTGTGCATGGGCCACATGTGTACAGGTAGCTGTGATCTACCCTATGTGAGTGCTCTGAGCTGAACTCAGGTCTCCTGGAAGAGCAGCGTATACTCTCAACTGCTGTGCTGTCTCTCCAGCTGGCATTCTACATTTTTAAAAATGTTACAGAAGGATCAGAATTCATGGTCCTCCTTAGCTACAGTCTAAGGCCAGCCTGGGATAGATGAGACCTTCTCCCGTCCCTCTGTGCTGCCCCCTCCGAAAAGGAGTGCCATTCAGTTATCTCAGTGTTTCGTCTGTTCTCTGCTTCATAGCGCACCATTCATTTCCTTACTGAGTGTAACTTTTTAATTATGAATGGGCTCGTTCACTGAGGAAATTCTCAGTAGCCTGGGTTGGTGAAGAGTCCCTTCAAAGCATTTGCATCTACCTTTACCATGTCCCCCTGGGGTGTCACCCCTAGAACCAAGTAGTTATTGTAACCCCTCAGCTTATAGGTTTGCTCACCTGAGATTAAGATAAATTCCACTATTGCACTCCTTACACAAGTTGGTGTCTAGTTCTCGTGGGGAGCTTCTGTTTGCACTCAGTCACAGCACAAGGTGCTCGTGGGGGTGAAGTCTTGTGACCATTTCTTCGCTGAATTCGTGCCCTCCAAGAATCTGGTCCTCCTGGAGCTTCACAGATAACTGAAGTCCTAAGACATGACTAGTGTGGGGTCCTACTCTGCCTCTCATCTAGGCTCTCTCTGGGCTTCATATGTCTGAAGATTTCATTCTTGGGCATCCAGCCACACCTGCCCCATACTCACACCTCCTACAAAAATACACATACACATCCATGCTTGTGTGCATATGAAAGAGTCATTGGGCTATTCATAGTTCTGTTTAGCATACTGCCATGTTATTGAGACAGTCTGAAAACAGAAGTAATAAACTAGTAGCACCTATAAAGCCTGAGTTCTGGTCTTAGAACCCTGAGTTTTGAGACCCCGAAAAGCACTGCCCTCGGGGCACTTCTGCTTTCTGAAGAGCCATCAGAATTGGTTCCCTCTTATCTGGGCTTCTTTTTTAATGCATAAGCATATTATATCCTATAACTTCCTTTCCTGGCAAATGCCTCAGTCCACTCGGTCCAGTCAAGCTTCTGGAACAAAATGCATTAGGCTGAATAATTCATAAACAACAGGTTTATTGCTCACCGTGTTAGAAGCTAAGATGCTCAAGAACAAGTATGAGTATCTGATGTGGGATTGTTCTTGGCCGCAGACACAGCACCTTCTTGCTGCATCCTCATGGCAGAAAGGGGAAGCATTCCCACCCCACCCCCAGGCCTCCTTTGCAAGTACCCTACTTCCAATAAGCTCTACCTTCACAAGCTGCTCACCTCCCAGATGTCTTGCCTTCACTGCCAAAGCACTGGGTATTAGCTTTCAGGGTAAGTTTGGAAGGACATTCAGACCCAACAGGCACACACAGTCAAGGTGCGATGCTGTCATTGCCGACACTTGGCCTAATCACAGGATTCAAAATAATGAGATGTTCCAGCAAGAAGAAACTCTAAAAGTTTCTTCTTTCTAAATCCAACAATCTAACCTAAAAGAAGGAAACAGACCGAGAAAGGTGGTGATTTGTTAGACAAGATGAAGCTAGCTAGCAGCAGTGTCCGGGTCTTCTTGTTCCTGTGGCCCTACTGTCCTGCCCCCACACAGCCATTTAAATGTACATCTTAGAGCTGAGCTTTACGTCAGAATCTTTGTGCTTCACCGGGACATTTCTGCTCAGTGGGTAAGGGCACCTAGAGCCAAGCCTGAGGACCAGTATTTGATCCTGTGTTGAACCCAACACATGGTGGGAGGAGAGAACTGACTCCTGAAAGTTGTCCTCTGACCTCCATATGCACCCTGTGACACACATCTGCACACATGCGCTAAATAAATAAACAATGTATGATTTTTTTTCTTCCTTTAGTGAGACAGAACCTGTTCCTAAAGACTTTCTCAGAGCCCCTTACATTAGAGAAGGCCTCCACCACTTCCTTTGCCCACAGAGAAATTTTCTTGGCTTGTACTTCAGCCTTGAAAATATATAGCGCCTTTTCCTACCTCAATTTTTACTCTAACTGCTGCCTTTATTATTTATTTTATCTTATAAAAGCAGCGTATCTTGACTCATTAAAGCTATATACATATGAAATTACTAAGAGGGTAGATATTAAATATTCTCACAATGCTTACATATAACAAAGTGTCTTGTACACAGTAAATGCATATGATTTTGTTTATTAATTTTAAAGTGTCCCAGGAAATATTTTGGACATATTTATACAAAACAGAACAATTAAGCAAAATATGCTTTCCTAAAGAGCTAGCATGGCTAGTAATGTGGTCCTTAGTTCCAAGGGATTTTTCTTCTAGTGTAGAATACCTCAACTTCCTCATTACAGAGCAATGACAGGTTTGATGCATAAATCTAATTAATCCTATCAATAATAACCAAGAGTCAGATATCAGGGTAAAAGCCTGAGAGATCAGGGAAGCAGAGGAGCAGCTGCCAGTTGCTTCCTACCTCTTCCATTCCTCCATCCAAAAAGATCCTAGATCCTCTCTCTGCCCCACCTTATCACTTCCTGTCTCCTCTCTGTATAGACCTCCAGACCTCTATGGTTACTAGTGGCTAGCTCTGCCCTCTGACTCCAACCAAGCTTTATTTGTCAGAACACAAACAAAATACACATGACATTTCTCCCTTTTTGTCTAAATAAAAAGTAAAGGTTTTAACTAACATAGAAAAACTATATACAATAAGTGCAATAACTATATACAATATATACAGGCAATAATTATATTAACATAATAATTATCTAATCCATAACATTTGACAAATTCAGAGAAAATACTCCATTATCTATCCTATCTTGATGAGTCCAAAGTGCTGTACCTAATTCAATTTCTAGTCTCACTTGTATTACTAACCCAAAACCATCCTTTTATGTTTCTCATCCTTATACATGTTACACCTCTTTTGTGAGTTTCTTTTCTGAGTCTGGTAACAAGAAAAACTATAACTATCTAGTCTTCAACACCATCAGAGACCTGAGAAGGATATAGTATTACCTGAGTAAACAGGAAGTGCAGAGCAAACAACTTCCAAAATTAAGAAATGACAGAAGCAGCTGGCTGCCTGGACAGTCACCCAAGGTTCCTCTGTAATGTTGGAGCATCTGTCTTCAACCTGCAGGTCTAGAATATCTGACAGACTTTTCTATAAAGCAGGATATTTGAAGGACTGCTCCACCTTGTCTTGGCAAAGTTCTGCAGTCACTTTCTTTTGTGTCCTGCTTGTCCAATTTGGACGGCATACTGTCAGTAGTTGAGGCAAGGGCTATTTCTTGCCCAATGACTAACTTTTGTCATGAAGAAAGTAAACTCCATATGGAGTTTCTTTGATGCCCATCATCTTCTCTGAAGTAGATTGGTGCTGCCAGAAGCAGACATGTCTTATTGTCATAAAAAAAGAACCTTATGTTATTAAAACATCTTAAATGCCATATTCTGTAAATCTCTGAAGTATTTGAAGACCACCTATCTACCTAAAATATATGTTTGATCTTGAAAGCATACCTAACATGACTCCAAGTTTGATTGTAATAGGTGACTAACTACTAACCTGCATTTCTTTATTATCCTAAATAATTTGTAATAATAACTTTCAAGGGTTAGGAATTTACATTACATTGTTAAATGAGCTGTATAGGTACAGTACCTTGAACAAGAATAGAAACATATGTACAGTATATTCTAACAAAAATACCTTAAATTTGTATCAATATACAAAAATATCTTAAACAAGAGTAGAAACATATATACAGTATAACAAAAAATAACCTCAAATTTGTATCAATATACAAAAATCCATATCAATGTAAAATATTTAAGACTAGTAGTTACTTTTTTGGTTTAAAAGCAGATTCAATAATCTACCCTTTTATCCTATTTCTATACCACCCCTTTTTCTTTTTAGAATGAGGTCCCTGAATCTAATCTCCCTTGTCCAGCTTTTTTCCTGACCATTACCATAATGACTTATAACCAATTCCCCTAAAGGATGACAAATATCCATAACCCACTGAATGACCAAAAACCACCCACCCTACCTCTTGGGAATATGAGCGTTGTGTTCTTAAAATTACTTCCTGCTGTCTTGGGGTGATGGCATTTTTAGGGGACCCTGAAAAAATTGGGATAATGGTCAAGTCCTGGGAGAGCTAGTTATATTATTTGTTGTCCAGTTTCTGTGTAATGGGAAAATGCAGAGCTTATGTCAAGTCCTGGCTAGAGTAGTCTGTGAGGTTGGACCATCTGAGCCAGCCATCTTGAAATTGCCCTGAGCAGTTTGTAGTCCAAAGCTGATCTTTGGGTTGTGTTTGTCAGCTTAGTGGCATTACCACAATCCGGGTGGAATCATCATTGTGGGTCCCCATCATCCTTTTGAAGACTGTTTGCTGTTAGGCATGGTCATGGTTCACTGCAGAAAACTTAAACATTTTAAATGTCATATGCAACAGATCTCAAAGAGGTTAAAGGACCATAATTTGTTATGTACATCCACAGTACAAAAACTTAATTCCTAGTTACCTGATAGAGACTCAGACCCAAAATCATGTACAGGAAGCTAGATAAAGTCTTTTACTAGAGTTAGTACTCTATATTACCATTAATATTATGACAAAAAGTTTAATATATATATATATAAATTTTATAAATTTTGAGATAATATTTATACCTTAAGAAAAGCTTTAAAGAGTCCAAATAAAACCAAAGGATTATGAGACTAGTAACCATAGAATAGTTCCTTAATTTTGGTTTTTCTTCTGTCTCATATTAGGTGGCTTTTCTGACATGAGACAGAGATTTTGAATTTTCCTTTTAATAAGCATGCTTGAATTTAGAGAATGAGGGAGCCATGCTCCAACTTCAAATACAGCCTTAATTTTTAATTGAACTGGGACTACAAAAAGACCATTTGCATTATGTGTCTGTAGAGAACAGTAGAAACAAACATTTGGGAAGATTTATGAAATTTTATCCTGTTGGAAATGTGATATACCAATAGGTCAATTTACTCTTTTTTGGAGGGACATTTTCTCTAGATGATTCATCCTTTTTCTCCAGATGTCTCATTTGTCCAGTGGTCTTCAAATTCCTTAGCTGGATGCCTTCATTCTCCTGGAAAGACAAAACCAAAACCCTGCCCCAACTCTAACTTTGGGGAGTTTCCCTTTTGACAAGTTATACCTGATCAAATGAAAAGCATTTGTTATTCCTCTAAGTTAGTTTAGATTAGGCCACACTGGTTGATGAACTATCATTTCTTCTGATCAAGAGGTCTCTCTTGTTCAAATCTAATTCTTATCAATTTTGATGGTATCCATAGCTTTTCCTCTCCTGTAGAAACAAAAGCAAAACCTCTCCCCCAATATATTTCTATTATCCATTGTCTCTCACAGCTGTCACTCCTTTCTCATTAGCATTGAGAAAATTTAAAGTTAATAAAGCATTATGCAATCTATCTTTGTGGGGGGTCTTTATTACTCCTTTCTGTTTATTAAGCATATCTTTTAGAGTTTGATTAGATCTTTCTATAACTGCTTGCCCTGTAGGATTGTGTGGTATACCTGTAATATGCTTTATGTTGTAATGTGCAAAAAAACATAAACTGGAACACTGTCAGTCTTAATTCGTACAGGTATCCCCATGATGGCCATAACGTCTAACAGATGTGTGATTACAGAATCAGCCTTTTCAGAACTCAAAGCAGTTGCTCATTGAAATCCTGAATATGTATCTATGGTATAGTGTACATATTTTAATTTTCTAATCTCTGCAAAATTAAACATATCCATTTGCCAAATTTTATTCCTTTGAGTACCCTTTGGGTTACTTCCTACAGGTAGTGGAATTTGGTTATACAAGAAACAAGTAGGACATTTTCTTATAATTTTCTTGGTTTGTTGCCAAGTGATGGAAAAATCTTTGTTCAAATCTTTGATATTGATATGGTCTTTTTAATGAAATTCTGAGGCTTCTAGCACATTTCCTACCAATAGTTGATCCATTTCATCATTATCTTGTGCTAGAGGGCCTGATAGAGCCATATGGCATCTAATATGTTTTATATACAAGGGATGATTTCTATTTCTGATTATTTCTTATAACTGAATAAATAACAAAGTCAGTTCTGTATCATCTGTAATAAATTCAGCAGTTACATCATGTAAAACAATTCTTTCTGCATACCAAGAGTCCATAACCATATTAAGAGGTCCTGGAAAAATCTAACAATACTATGAGAATAGCATATAATTCTGACTTTTGAACAGAATCATAAGGGCTTTAAGCCACTTTACTCAAATTTCCTGATTTATAACATGCCTCTCCTGATCTGTTTGCATCAGTATAGAATGTAGGGGATCCAGAAATTGGTGTTTCCCATACAGTGTGAGGAGGGATCCTGTTAGTTCTCTTTATAAACTGAATTATCTTGCTTTTGGGATATTTGTTGTTAATTTCCCCCCAAAAAATCACTTCAAGCTCTTTGCCAATATTCATTTTCTGCCCATAAAGGGGAAATTTCAGCATTAGTAAAAGGTACTATAATTTCTGCTAGGTCTATTCCTGCTAATTGATAAAGTCTTAATTTTCCTTTTAGAATCAACTCAGAAACCTTTTCTACATAGGTCTTTAATTTTTTTACTCTGTTTGTGTGGTGAAAATATCCATTCTAAGGCATTATCTTGCCCCTGTTGGGGAGTGCAAAGAAGGTAAAATAACCAAACAGCAATCAAGCTCTGGATCCAAATGATCCACATGTGCATCCTGTAATTTCTTTTCCACCAAAGCCAGTTCTCTCTCAGCATCAGTTGATAATTTTCTTGGACTACTTAAGTCCATGTCACCTTTTAAGGTTTTAAATAAATTACTCAGTTCTTGAGTTGTTAATCCAATTGTGGGTCATAGACAGTTAATGTCTCCCAGAAAATTTTGAAAGCCATTAAGAGTCAGCAATTGATCTCTCCTGATTTGTACCTTTTAGGGTTGAATTTTTTGTAGACCTATTTTATATCCTAGGTAATTCATAAAATCTCCTCTTTGTATTTTTTTCAGAAACAATTTATAATCCCCAACAAGGCAAAATTTTCTTTACTTCTTCAAACATTTTCTCTAAAGTATCTACATTTGAATCAGCTAGTAAGATATCGTCCATATAATGGGAAATTATATATTGAGGAAACTGTGCATGAATTATTCCCAACAGCTGTCTTACAAAATATTGGCACAGGGTATGGATGTTTAACATCCCTTGTGGGAGAATTTTCCATTGATATCTCTTAAAAGGCTGAGAATTATTATAAGTCGGCACTGTGAAGGCAAATTTTTCCTTATCCTGTTCTTGCAAAGGTAAGTAAAAAAAACAGTCTTTTAAATCAATCACTGTAATAGACCATCCTTTAGGTAATAGAGAAGGCAAGGGAATTCCAGCCTGTAAAGAGTCCATCAGCTGAATCACCTTATTAACAGCTCTTAGATCTGTTACCATTCTCCATTTTCCAGATTTCTTTTCAATAACAATATAGGAGAATTCCAAAGACTGATTGATTCAACAATATGTTGGGCATTTAACTGCTCCTGTACCAGCTGTTCTGAGGCCTGTAATTTTTCTGATGTCAAAGGCCATTGTTCCACCTAGACAGGTTTGTCAGTCAACCATTTTAAAGGTAGGGCTGTTGGTGCCTTTGAAAAATCAGCAGCTGTTGTGCCCTGTTGGTGTGGAGCCCCAGATGATGAGCAAATCAAATTAATCTTATCAATAAAAAATCGGGAGTCAAATATTGGGGTAAGAACCTGAAAGATCAGAGAACTGGGAGCAGCTGCCAGCTGCTTCCCACCTCTCCCATTCCTCCATTCAAAAGGGCTGAGATCCTCTCTCTGCCCACCTTATCACTTCCTGTGTCCTCTCTGTACAGACCTCCAGACCTCTATGGTTAACTAGTGGCTAGCTCTGCCCTCTGACTCCAAGCAAGCTTTATTTGTCAGAACACAAACAGAATATCTCACAACACAGGTTCCTGCAGAGCTATGACAGGCAGCCTCCAGAACCCGCCTCAACACTGTGGCTAGCTTCCCTTCCATTTGTCTTCTGTCTTACTTGTGACTGGGTACCGGGCACATTGAGAGCCAGTCCTGGGCGGGCATATGTAAGAAGTGAAAGTCCAAGTGCCTTCTGCAGTCCCAGTGAGAAACCACACTTCTGTAGCAATTGAAAAGCTATTAAGTGTATAAGAAACTATTTCTAAAGGATTGAGGTGAAATCAAGGACACTCCCCCACCCCCGCCCCGCCCCAGGTAAGGCCTCTGGCTTTGTCTGCCCCCATTGCTCCGCTGCCTTTACTCTGAGTCTTATTACCTGCTGTTAATGTCTGTCTCTCCCGGAAGACTATGCTCCATGAGAGTAAGGACCACATCCGCAGCCTGGAGCCCCAGTGCCCACCTTGGAGCCTACTAGGAACCTGCTCAATAGGGATTCATTGGGTGTAAGTTTCAAATGTTCTTACAAACAGAATTTTCCGGGAAAAATACTTCATCATTTCTTACTGAAGTTTTCTGTCATTAGAAATATTTTCAATACTTTTGGAAATGAGATGAGTTAGTATTTTTTTTTGTCTTGTTACTTTGTATTTAGACACAGTCGTCGTTTTGTTGTTTATTATACTGAATTTATAGTTCTCATTCCTATTAGAAGATCCTAGCCTGGAGACCTTCTTAGCCTTGACCTTGAGGAACTGAGAGTAATATGGCAATAATGGAGGTTCAGTTATTAGAAGATGGATCTAAGCGTTGGGTAGCAACACAGTCTTCCCCTACCCTCACTGTCCTTTGTATTAGCTCCGAAACCAATCATTTCTGAGTCAGCATGTAAACTACAGTATACTACACGCAATCCATAGTTGTGCAAGGAGTAGTTTTTACCTCGTGAGAGAAGGAAAGTTAGATGATGTAAAGTCATGTCTATCAAGGATAGGAACTGGTGTGTGTGTGTGTGTGTGTGTGTGTGTGTGTGTGTGTACATATGTACATTCTGTTTTATCAAGGATAGGGACATACATATGTACATATATATGTATACATGTGTATAGCAGATCTCTTCTACTGGCTCACAGTGATGGGATATCCTCCTGTGAACACTAGGGCTTCTGTATAATCTATCTGAATTTAAATTTAGCCAAGTATAATCCCTTAATCTTACAAACTAGCCACCAAGAAACTTTACATGAGATGAATATGAAGCTTCTTGGTTTTTGTTTTTGTTTTTTTTAAAAAAAACAAACATTTCTTTAAGATTTTACTTGTTTGTTTGTTTGCTTTTTGAGACAGGGTTTCTCTTTGTGTAGCCCTGGCTGTCCTAGAATTTACTCTGGAGACCAGGCTGGCTTCAAATTCACAGAGATCCGCTTGCCTCTGCCTCCCAAGTGCTGGGGTTAAAGGCGTGTACCACCACTGCCCGGCTAAGATTTATTTTTATCTCTTTATTTATGTGTTGTGTGTGGCTATGTGTGTGAGAGTACAGGGGCCAATGTAGGCATGTGCTTTTAACATCACTCCAGCTCCAGGCATATTTTTTAATACATTGATAATGTTGCATTTTGTCATATTGCTCTAAATATAAAATATGGCATTAGGCCTGCTTGGTTTATTTTTCTTAAGAACACACATACAATAAAAGTATTCCAATGTTTAAACTAACCTCTAAATCTAGACAGTTTTAAGGACTTCCTGACTCTTTGGGTGATGGCTTCATGAAGTTCCGGTACCTCTCCCAGTGGAAGTGAATGGGAGCTATTGAACATAAAGGAAGGGCCAGCAGTCAGCTAGTAAAAAAATTATTATTGCCTATCTCCAAAACAACTTGGGCAGGAAAAGGGTTTAATCTCAGTTTACAGCTCTTAGGTCACACTCCGTCTCTGAGGAAAGTCAGGGCAGGAACCTGGAGGCAGGAACTGAGGCAGAGGCCATGAAGGAGTGACAGTTGCCTGCTTGCTCCTCATGGCTTGCTCAAGCTGCTTTCTTACAGAACCCAGGACCACCAGCCCAGGGATGGCACCATGCACGATGCTGGCCCTCCCCCATCAAACATCTATCAGGAAAATGCGCTGCAGACTTGCCCATGGGCTGACCTGGTGGGCCATTTCCTCAGCTGAGGTTCCCTCTTCCCGAATGCGTCACACACTGACAGAGGGCCAGGCAGCACATGGCCTAAAAGCAGACGCGAGTTTATCAGCAGAGGACAACTGAGCGCGGAGGTGCCCTCGCTGCCTGAACTGGCAAGCTGGTTTAATCCAGCTTTGCAAAACCCAAGCATTTAGCATTGAGGCAAGTCACATCTTGGACCACATTTACCAAAAGATTGTACATCCAAGGCAGAAATGCCGGTGTGAATAAAAGGCTCGGACACCCTGTAAATCCATGAAATTGCTTTTCTTTTACCCCATGTAAATATTACTGGAGTGCCAGTCAATTCTCGTGTAGCGTTATCACCTTTTCCCTGGCTCCGTTCATCCGAACGTGCCAAATAGTTGGCGACTATTTATACCGGAGCTTATCACAACCACATGTAACGCTCAGGCAGAGGAGGATGTTTTTCTTCGGCTCTCACACAGCTCATGCTAAAAGGCAACTTCTGAGTCCCTTACCTCCTCCTAGTTCCTTCACCTGAAAAGTGCAGGCTCCTTGAAGTAGTTTGGTATTTATGGAATTCGTATTTTCTGGATCATTTATGCAACACTATGCTGGCAAGTGTCGATGAAGGGGATGCACACCGCAGATACTCACATCTCAGCTCATTTCTTTGTAGGCCAAAGACGAGCTTTAAGGCCCAGAAGAGCCCGCTGCAATCATCACAGCTGGGAGGAGAGTACCATCCATTGGGACAGGCAGGAGCAAGAGTGCCACCCAGGCCTCGCAGAAGCCTTTCTGACGGCCTAACTTACACTGACAGGGAAGTTACTGGGTCCCCACAGGCCCTCGGTAAGCCTCCACCTGCTAGGCTTATTTAAATGAAGTCCAAGTTAAGCAAACCCGAATGCTCAACCCAACCGTCACCAATTTGCAGGTATGTTTAGATGTGTTTGCTGTTCTTCTCCTTCAGCTGACCGGGAGGGAAAAGCTATCTTCCAACGTAGCTTCTAATGTTTGCTGCCCTGTGCAGGACAAACGGAGCATGTGGATCTGAAGGGGACTGTAGATTCACATTCCATCCACTAGGTGAGTTATCAGAATACAGGCTTATGTAACCTCTTGGTTTCTTTACACCTGGAAAATTATACTTCCTCGTTGGATTGTTGAGAGAGAAGGGAATGACTGAAGTACACAGTGACTGGCCAATCTCTAGAGCTCCCACTAAACAATAACACTTGATTTGGTTGGTTTGCTTGTTAGATGTGTTTTGTCTGTGTTGTTGTGTTGGTAGTAGTGGTGGCTCTTGTTTTGTCTGTTCCTCACAAGCCACTTGTGTTACCCCTCCTCTGAGAGCAAATGCCAGGGCTACAGTAGCCCGACCTACTTCTCAGAGCCAACATCAGTGCTTCCCACGTTGGAGGCAAGGGTGGAGGTGAGGGCCGGGGTGAGGGTGGAGGCGAGGGCGGAGGCGAGGGCGGAGGCAGTGGGTTGCTTCCTGGTGCACATTAGGCACTGCAGACACGTTCGGGTGTGACAACCTGGAGGGTGGGGTTGTTGCTCCTGCCTTCTAGTGGGTAGAGTCCAGAGATGCTGCTAAGCATCCCGTAGTGCATGGGACAGTCTTCCCACACTTGAAGATTTATCCAGTTCCAAATGGTAACACTGCTGAGACTCTGACCCACATCAGCACAACCAGTTCTAGAGACAGGGAAGTCACAGCAACCATCAAAATATCCAGCATAAACATTAAACTATCCATGAAGAAAAATAAGTATAACTATCAGAGCCGTTACACAGGCTGCCTGCTAAGTGGGTCTGGGTGGGGGTTCTGGGTTGTTTTTAGCAGTACATCCATTCTTGCTTTAATCATATAAGGCATGATGAAGCCAATACTCTACATCACTTGTCTGGAACCTTCAGTGACTTAAATCTCCCAGTCATGGACTAAAAATCTTGCTATAGGTGTGTATACATGTAGGGGCTGACAGATCAGACACTTAAAATATAGTGCACTCTATACATTGGTGTATATAAGGATGTTTATTATGTATACACTTCAGTGCATAAAACTATTATAAAAAAATCTGTGACAAAATCCAAACAAAGTCAGACTAAAGTTACCTTTCTTCAGAGACAGCACCATACAAACTACCAGTACAAAGCATTTTAGACTATCCTTGGACCCTTCTGTATTTATGGACAGCTGAAATACACTGATGAGACTGAGCTGACATTGCTGACCACTTTTACTCCAGCTGTTCTTCCCAACTTGACACCTTTTTTTTTTAAGGTACTGTGAATTTAAAAATCAAAACCTCAGGGCTTTTTTAAATAATTTATTTATTTTGTGTGTATTGGCGTTTTATGCACAGACAGTTGTGAGCTGCCATGTGGGAGCTGGGCATTGAACCCAGGTCCTCTGGAAGAGCAGCCAATGCTCTTAACCACTGAGTCATTTTTCCAACCCCAAAATCTCAGATTTTTAAAACTCACCACAACTAATTCAGAAATTCTGGTCTCCTTTTAGCTCATCAGGGAGATCATCCTATTCTAATATCTGTCAGGTTCTCAATTGAAAATAATATTTTCAAAAGCCAAAAGCCAGATCAGTGATATCTGAAGTGGAAGCAGATAGGAAAGAGAAGTCTGGGGGAAGGGATGAGCTGTGAGAACAGTCAGAGTTCCTCTGCCTCCTACAATGTTTTGAATAATGAAAATATAGTTTTCATACTCTGTATGTAAAAATATGCCTCCAAACCCTTAACTTGGTTTATTTTTATATTGTTTAATTAGCATAAAACTTTTGAAAATCATCCACAGGACAGTCTATATCTATAAATAAGAATTATAGATAGCATTTGAACCATTGAGAACCTACCTGTTCTGCTTAATTTAAAAAAAAAAAAAAGTAAAACCAGGGGCTGAGGAAGGAGGATCAAAGGTCAAAACCAGCCTGAGACATCTAGTGAGTTCTGGACTACCTTGGGCTACACAGCAAGACTGAGCAAGTAAGTAAGAGAGAGAGAGAAAGAGAGAGAGAGAGAGAGAGAGAGAGAGACAGAGAGACAGAGAGAGAGAGACAGAGAGAGAGAGACAGACAGACAGAGACAGACAGAGACAGAGACAGAGAGACAGAGAGAGACAGAGACAGAGAGAGACAGAGACAGAGAGACAGAGAGAGACAGAGACAGAGAGAGACAGAGAGACAGACGGGGGAATCAGTTGATTGACACTGGTGTCTTCCTCTATCTTTGTATAACATGATTTTGTTTTTTTTTTTTTTTTCAGACAAGATCTCATGATGTAGCTCAGGCTGTCCTGGAACTCACAGAGATCCACCTGCTTCTGCCTCCTGAGTGCTGGGATTAAAGGTATGCACCACCATGCTCAGCTTACAATTTATCTTTTGAGACAGGGTCTCTCACTGAGCTGGAAACTCATTGATTCAGCCAGGCTAGCCTGGCCAGTCTGTCCCAGCCTGTCTCCAGCCCACCCTCATCCTGCACTGGGGTTACAGAGGCATGCCTGGCACCTGGCTTTTAGGTATGGGGCATGCAAACTCAGGACCTCAGGCTTGTATGGCAGTCACTCTCCTAACAGAGTCATCTCCTCAGCCCTAAGATAGTGTATTTCGGAGGATTTGACAGCATAGGCAAGTCTGTGGTACGGAAGTCATGTTTGAAGGCGGGCAAGGCAGTAACAAAAACACTCAGCCTCTGCTTTGGGCTTCGTCTCATAGGAAATGAGAGTGTTTAAGGCTGAGTACAAAAAAGAATTTTGAACTGAAGTTCCTGATGTTCTCTGACAGAAGCTGGTGTATCTAAGTTCCCAGGTACTGGAGTCAGCAGTTCTGGGAAAGCCAGGGCATGGCCTTGGCAAAGGCTCAGAAGGACTGGCTGAAATCCACAGGCTGCAAAGCACAGCTTTGCCTGGCTGAGCAAGGGAAACCTTGAAGGAGGCGAGTGTCCCAATTTAAAATGAACAGTGCATTTTAAAATCTGATCAACCTAGTAAACGTCGAAATTAATAAAATTTCATTTTAATGTAAATGCGTGAGCTATAGACACATAATGAGTCTTAAGGAAACGGGAAACCGGAAACCGGCACCGGCGGGGTATTTCTACCCTCCGAGGGAGTGAAGAGGGCACGCCCCGATCTGTCAAAGGCAAAGGCGCAAAAGTCTTAGTCTGGGAAAGCAGAGTGTTCATCCGGGCTGCTGTCGCTTGTCCAGCTCAAGACTTCGTGTACTGCAGAGACAACAACACGGTCCCTGCCCTGAGCAGTAACAGGCTGGTGGAAGCCGAGACCTAGCTCCACGACGGGAAGCACCGACGCCTCTATCTGCGATCGTTTCTTGTATGTACGTTCCTACTTCCATCTGGTATTCACCCAACTCAGGGTGTAACAGCTGCTGGCATTGAAAATGTCTTTCTTCAGGAAAAGCTGGGGCTTCGATAAGTCTTTATAGGTGTGGAAGAGCCTGAAGTCCCTCCGCTCCAACTCCTTCAGGAGGCTGTACCAGAACCGCACCACGCTGCTCTCGCTGCCGCTGACCTCAAAGCCAGGCCAGTGGAGATGAATCTCAAAGATGAGCTGGCCGATCTGTTCAAGGACATCCTCCAGAATGAGATTTTCTAGAACTTTCCATTCTGCACTTTCCAGATCTGCCTTGAGAATATCAATCTGTAACAAAGCAACAAAATGGGATTCTCAGATTTGGTTACTCACTATGCCACCTCCATATCATATCATATCATATCATATCATATCATATCATATCACATTATATCATCATATCATATCATACAGTATCATATCATATCATATAATCATATCATACCATATTACATTATATCATATCATACCATACTATATCATATAATCATATCATACTATATCATATCATATCATATAATCATATCATACCATATCACATTATATCATCATATCATATCATACCATACTATATCATATCATATCATATAATCATATCATACCATACCATATTATTGCTGGCTGGGGGGCCAGCCTCCAGACAGCCCAGGGGTCAATGAGAAATCCAGAGTCAGTGTGTACAATACTGTGACTTTTTTTATCTGAGGGAGTTAGGGAAAAAGACACTCACACACTCTCTTGATGGTTTTCTTCTTTATTCTTTCTGTTCTTCTCTCTTCTACTGTATACTTTTTTCTACAGCTTATATACCCCAACAAAATCTTTCAGACAGTACAGGAGTCACAAAGGGGTCACATTCCATTTTTCAAGTGAGTGATTATAATGAATACAGGTAAAAACATGTTTTTCATCTCCCTTACATGATTAAAAACAGTCATCTCGATAACCCACATACATTTACATCTAAGTAACTCATTACAGATTAACAGAACATAAGCAAGCAAGGACCATTTTTTTCCTCAGCCAAATCTTTTGTTGGCAGGCTGCATATTGTGGTTACAAAGAAAGAATCAATCATTTTATTATTTATCTTGAAAAGTAATCTTATAAGGAATCTTAAAGGAAACACAAACCTAAACTTTTATACATAAAAACAGTCAGCTTTGGTCTTAGAAAATCAAGCACTGTTGGGAGAGAGAATGTGGGTCAGTGAGGTGCTTGAATCAGTATCATGGAATTTTCAGAGTACTTTTGAAAATGGGTAATTTCACCCCGAGGAAATCTGACGGCATCAGACACAGTGAATAGTGGAATGGAAGGAGACATTCAAAGGAACAAAGACTGGAGTCCTAGGCACTTTGGCCCCCAGGAAGCTGCTGGCCACAGTCACTAAGATCTGGCTCTGCAAAAGTGAGGCTATCTTTGCGGGTTATCAACATGGATAGACAACACCAAGTCCAGTCCTGCCCACTCTCTGCTGTCTGTGCCATCTGTTTATCAAGTTTTCTGGATGGTGTTAGCATCCTTGAGTGATTTCAGCGTTGCACTCAGGAGAAGGTGCATAAACACCACATATAATTGCTCCAAGAAAGTAGGCTTTGTCTAATGTCCCGAGACCTGCAACACATGCTTGGCACTCCTGATTGGATGTCCTGGAACCAAGAACGGAGAGACCGCAGGAAAGTCAGTGTCTGCAAACTGGCTGGGAGTCAGTGGCTTCAAAACAAATGGAATAGGTGAGAAACAACATCTTTCTTCATGAGAGTAACTGAGTGAAGACAGGTTTCATGGGAATATGGGCCAGGCTAAATTAATTCTCATGAAATGGACCCAAGGGAATTAACTCCCTCCATCCTACTTCCCAGCTGCTTTGGCACGCCTCTAGCTTTGTTTAACCTTGGCAGTTTTAGGCAAAATCCTCCTGGATTAAGGGTAATTAAGCCGTCAAAAGAAATATTTAATCAAAATTTCACAAAATGTCCTAATTGGTAGAGAATACACCCAAAATTCAAAGAGCAACATGTGTTGTATCGAGTCACACGGCCAAGAGTTTCTTAGGTTCCTTACAGACTTATTTCCCCTACAGACTTAGGTTTTCTGTGAGTTTGGATATGATGAATAACATAAATAAATAAAAACATGAAAAGGACAAGGTAGGGTTGGGATGTCGCTCAATAGAGTAGATTGCTTAGTAAACATGAGGAGGAAAACAAAACAAGACAAAACCAAACAAACAAGGAAGTCAGGAGTGGGGGGATGAGGAGGCAGCATGAAGTTCATTAGCTTAATATGGACCTAAGACCTCTACACAGAGGAAGATATCATATTTTCCAGGCATATTATAGAGTCGCATTTATATGTGTATGGGTGTTTTGTCCGCATGTATGTATGTGCACCACATGCATGCCTGGTACCCACAGAGATCAGCAGAGAGAATTAAAACCCCTGGAACTGGAGGTACAGATGGTTGTGAACAGGAATGCTGGGAACCAAACCTAGGTCCTCTGCAAGGGCAGCAAGAGCTTTTAACTGCTGAGCCATCTTGCTATCCCCCACCTCAACGTATTTTAAATAAATTATCAATCAGAATTTATAAGCAACCAGAACAGAACCAAATAAAGCTACATCATAGCAAATACATGCTTGCTTTAGAAATGCAGTTTTTATTCACTTGATGAAAATATCTTCTAAAAAGCAAACAGCATGCTCAATATGACAGCACCCCCAGCTTCTTCACCCCAGTGACTGAGAGACCCTGCTCTGATGAGCACCATACAGGCTGGTCTTTGCCACTCAGCCTTCCAGTGGTGTGGCAAGGAGTCTCCCGCAAGCTCTTCCCTGCCTCCCGACCTGAGAGCATAGACTGCCACAATGCAGTGAATAAAACAAAATTTTTTCTCCCATTATGCATTTCCTTTTGCTTGCATTTCAGAATGTCCCATTACCATGAACTATTTTGCAAATGTAATTTTCATTATTACTGCATAATGCAGACAATATTATTGTTATTATAAAGCACTAAAGATTTCTGGGTAAGATATGCCACATTTAAGATTCTAATACCAGCTTGTAACAATAACAGCACCTCAAATCATGCAAATGATTATATTGGGATAATCAAGTGCCAAGCCTAATATAGTTGGCTTAAATCATGTTTCTTGTGAAAAACAAGTAAGTGATAATGTCTAGTAAACTCTAGAATAAGTAAAGATATATTTTTGGTAGGAGGGTCTCAAAGATGGTAGAAGAGGTAATCTGTCCGGTACAATTTCAAAGGTATTGAAGAGGTTCTAGCATCAGATATTATCTCCTTTCCTTACACCTCAAATATCCAACTTTTCACACAACTTTCAGAAGAAATGAGAATTTTAATTTTAACTGGATTGAGATGTGATACCTTCTGGCAGCATCCTCATTAAGGGTACAAGTCTATCGCTGGGCTGATCCTCCCAGATCTGCAGGATGATGTAAAGGAGAGGAAGGGAGCTAGGCGTGGAAGAACAACAGACCGAGTGACCTAAAACCTGAAGTTTGTCATCTCATCGGTACAGCATCTCAAAGTCCATGTTTCTCCCTAAAGGAGGAACTGTCCCTACCTCTCTCTAGGCTTGGCAGTTGTGGCATTCTTAGCGTCTGCATCAACTGGTCTCTGCTGGCACCTTCTCATGGTATTCTCTGTGTGTCTCTGTGTCTGTGTCCAAAATTTCCCTTTTCATAGAGGCATCAGCCATTTTGGATTAGAGCCCAGCAAGCTTTCTTATGACTTCATTTTAGGTAATACATCTGCAACAACCGTATTTCCAAACAACACCACATTCTGAAGTGCCGGAGAAGCAGAATTTAACCCATAACATTGCTCAAGGCGGCCATTGCAACAGGGTTTTTGCAAGACAGTATGTACCCAGGGGCCACTGCTTAGACAGCAGGTCCTGTTAAAGCCAGCCAAAGGTAGCAACTATCCAAGGCAATTATGACTATCACTCTGCCAGTCACTACATCAGCCAACACTGGCAGCTTCATCCTTGCTAAATACCCAAGCCAGGCAAATCAACAAATCTTGAAAGCCAACCAAAATCACCATGGAAACACGCCCATATTTCATTCTTTGGTTCTTTCTGCCATGCAGGCAAGTACAACCTGTTTGGAGCACGTTCCCACACCCCCATATGTATACCTCCCTGTCCCTCTGAAACCCTCTCAGGCTCACAGCACCCTTTCATCTATAGCTCTCCATCTAAGCCTATTTTTTTTTAACACGGCTCCCAGCAGGATGAGCAGATTTTGCTCATGCTGGCTACCTTTGAAGAGGGCAATAATGGGAACTACACCTTTCAAGTTAAAGACCTAGTCTGGATGTCAAAATTTCACCGCATTCAGTCGGTCAAAATAAACCACAAAGCCAACTCAGATTCTAGAAAAGACGATAGATTCTAGCCACGGAGGGAAGAAGGGACAAACACAGAGAGGGTGGAGGGACTGGTTCATGGCCATCTTACAGATGATTGGCCCCGGTGATGAAAAGCTATCGTACTTTATGCAGATCCATAAATGAGCTACAATATTGTCGTCGACGCGGATGTTTAGTAGACATGAGCAATACTCGGGAAGAATGAACAGGAAAGCTTTCATTCATCAGAACACCATGATGGCCAATCCTGGTGTTCGGTTTGACACACCTGGAAAGGACGTCTGTTGGCATGTCTGCGGGATAGTTTCTGGATTGCTATTGATGTGGGATGCCCAGGCCACTGCAGGCAGTACCATTCCTACGCAGGGGGGCCTGAGCTATGTAAGAAATGTAGCTGAATATAAGCCTGGGTGCGAGCCAGTAAGCAGTGTGTCTCCATGGTGTCTACTTTAGTTCCTGCTGCCAGCTCCTTCCCTGGCTTCCCTCAATGATGGTATATATAACCTGTAACCCAAATAAACCCTCTCCTTCCCAAAATTTCTCTTGGTCAGTATTGATCTCGGTAACAGACAAGCAAACTAGGACTAAATTATTAAGGAAGTACCATTAATTGCATGTGGCATTTGCTCATAGAAGTAGCTTTTCTTGGACGTTAACAGAGAACCTGGGATATCCAATGGATTAGGATAACTAATAAAAAAACACTGAGGCTAGACATGGTGACAACTGCTACATCCTCTCCCCCAGCACTCTAAAGGCTGAGGCATGAAGACCAGAGGCTTGATTATATAGCCTATGCTACATTGGCAAGACCCTATTTCAGTTGAAAAGAAAGAGGAAAACCTAAGAAGGGCAGCCAAAGCATGTTTCTTAAGTGGTTAATTTTTGTATTTCACAAGTAAAATGTTGGGAGGGCTATTTGACAAACTGTAGTATTAACTGCCAATGCCACAGACATTTTTAATAAGAACAAAAGCATCCTCTGGTGGCCCTTTTAATGTAGGCCAAGTGTCCTATTGCATAGCAAATGGTCACAGATTTGAGAACATCATACTTGAAGGAGTAAAATGTTATCTTTAAATTACCATTTACTTGATAAACAGCACCATACAAACATTTTAATGGCTATTGCAATCGTAAGTGATCTGCAGAATAAAACCTGCAGCTCTACCTCCAGGAAGACCAAAGTCAGTGAAACAACATGCCAATCAGTGCTCTTCTCTGGGGCTTCTTTGATCTCAGCTTTACAGGGTACAGTAGAGAATGGGGAAAGGACACAGGGAGTGTGGCTGTGCATGCTGAGTTACTGTTGGGGCAGTGGTCATATGATCATAATCAAAATGATCTTCTAGAAAAATTAAATTGTCCTAAATTGTGACACAAGGGAAAGAATATTAAACATGAATAATTTATTAGTCTAAACACCATTTAGTAAGTGCCAGCAGTGGGCTTTGGGCACACACAGTGATGGGGTTGGTACAGGAAAATTAGATGAAATTAAAAAACAACTAAGTGTTAGGAATATATGTAAATGTTGGAGAATGTGCTGAGGCCATGAGAGAAAGACTTTTCATAAGCACTCAGAGATGTTCTACCACAGCTACCAGCTTCTGGCCACTAGGCACCAAGTTGAGAGCACTTCTTGAGCAGATATTACATTTCTGCTTTGATAAGGCTTTGTTATATATATATTAGGAATAAAGTCTGATTTAGTAAAAATTTCAATAAATTTTCAGAGATACTCCATTAAAGGAAGTTAAAAGTGCAGTTCATGCTATGTGTTGAAGCAACAAGTAGAAGCCACACTGGCTTTGTCTTAAGTACTTCAGACATAACTTTAAGCCAGCAGCATGGGGGTCTCTCCAACAATTGGGAGGCTGCAAACATGCTCATTCCAAGTCATCAAACCACCTTACTCCAGCTTGCCAAGAACTCTGATAGTTAGATGTATCTTTCAAGAAGGAATGTTTCTCCTAACTGCACAGTTGCAAGTAGGATCTACTGAGCATGAGACAGATAAATATAGACTTTGGCCAATTTTCATGTCCTAAATTGTGGCATATGAAGAAAGGATATTAAACATGAAGAATTCATCAGTCTAAACACCATTTAGTAAGTTTGAGGTAGTTTAAATATTAGCATTTTGTTTTTACAAATTAAAACTCAAGCAACTGTCATATCACAGCCGACAGGAGTCCTGTCATGGTCAGGAATGACATGGCCTCTGATCTTCAAATTAATCTTCAGATACATAAATTGTGCGACAGTTCACAAATACCCATGAAAAATAAATGACACACTGTACGGACAGTTTTACGTCAATTAGACACAAGTTAGAGTCATCTGAGAGAAGGGAACCTCAATTAAGAAAATGCTTCTATAAGAAGGGACTGTAGTCAAGCCTGTAGGGCATTTTCTTAATCAATGATTGATAGGGAGGGCCCAGCCCATTGTGGGTGGTGCCATCCAAGACTGTGGGTTCTACATTATGTAAGAAAACAGGCTGAGCAAGCCATGGAGAGCAAGTCAGTAAGCAACACCCCTCCACAGCCTCTGCATCATCTCCTGCCTCCAGGTTTCTGCCCTGTTGGAGTTCCTGTCCTGACTTCTTTCAATGATGAACAGTGATATGGAAGTCTAAGCCAAATAATCTTGCTTTGGTCACGGTGTTTCATCACAGCAATAGAAACCTAAACAAAGACACTCACTAATCACAGGAATTCTACTCTGGAATATTTTAAATTCTAAAATCAATCCTATGATGAGTTATATCCATTTTAGTATAATCTACTTGTTTATCTGCAAATCCTCATTGCAGATTTGTTTATGTGTAATTGAACTGTAAAATTACAAATGAACACAGTACTATGTTGCTCTTCTGCCTTTATGGTGGGTAAGCAGGATGACCACAGGCTTTGAGCACAGTGCTGTGGACACAGCACTATCTACTATATGGAGCCAAGATCTTAAAATGGTGCGTGGATCCAAATGAGGGGAGCATTGTACAAGTCAGAATGATGTGCACAGTAGCAACCACAGAGGCCCTTAACCCCAGTGTGCTCTACCCTGGCAACCTGAGAAAAGGGCTGAATGGGAATGGCAATTCTGCCCCAGTAAAGTCTGTGAACATCTCACCCACTACGACCACAAAGAAACTCAAATTTGTATTTCATTGATATAACATCTATAGAAGTAAACAACAAATATTTTAATAGGAATAAATTTTTTTACCTATCATACAAATTACTGTAATTGTAATAATCTTAGTTCACCATAATTACTTAAAGTTATTCACCAGACTTCGTCTTGACATAGCTTCCTGGGTGAGTCCTGTCAATCATTTGTTTCATTACATTTTTCCTAGGATGGGAGTGTAGCTCAAGGCCAGAGCGCTTGTTTAGCATGTGTGAGACCATAGGCTTGTTCGTCAACATCACGGAAAAAAACCCTACAGAAATCCTTTTATTTAATCAAATTCAAAGAGTAAAGGTGTAGATACGCATGCTATATGACAAGAACACCCAAAACCGCGAGTCAAAGAAGCAAAGAGCCAGGTATAGTGGTTGTAATTCCAGCACTAAGGAATCTGAGGCAGGGGGATTAATGTAAGTCCAAGACTGCCCTGAAATATATGAGTTCCAGCCTAACCTGGGCTACACAGTGAGAACTTACTCTAACAGACTAATAAAACAAACAAAAAAAAAGTAAAAAGAAAGAAGAGAAAAAAGTATGGTGGATAAAAGCCAGAGAATTTTACTCGAATGTCCCTAAAGTTGAGGGTGGAAGTAAGAAGATTCTACATTCAGCATGCTTACATACATTATCTGAATTTGCAATTTTCATAAACGTCAAAATGAAATGCTGTGTGTAGAACAAATGAGAATGCCTAAGTACCATGTCACATGTGCACAAGGCCAAAGAGAGCCATGAGTCCAGCGACAAAGGACAGAACCTCGTCCTCTGGTCGGCTGAACAAAGGCTGGTGTGCAGGCTAGTTTTGTTTGTCAGTTTGATACAAGTTTGGTCAACTGTGAAGAGGAAACTTCAACTGAGAAGATGCCTCCATCAGATTGGCCTGTAGCAAGTCTGTGGTGCATTTTCTTGATTAATGATAGACATGGGTGCACCCAGCCCAACTGTAGGTGGTGCCGCCCCTGGGTAGGGGGTCTCAGGTTGGGTAAGAAAGCAAACCGAGTTCCCCCATGGCCCCTGCTTCAGCTTCCGCCTTGGCTTCCCTTCATGATCAGAGAACGTAAGCCAAATAAACCCTTCCCTACCCACGTTGTTTTGGTCATTTACGTTCATCACAGCAATAGAGAGCACACTGGGGCATTTGGTATTATAGAAACCCATAATAAACTATGATTTTTAATTGTGTGCATGACATATATGTACGTGAGTGTACGCCACATGCACACGTGTGGAGGTTTGTGGAGTTGGTACTCTTTTATGTAGGTCCCAGGGATCAAACTCAGGTCGCCAGCCTTGCCTGACCAAAACCTTTCCCTGCTGAGCCATCTTCCACCCCACAAAACTATTCTTATTACAGAAGCTGCCATGGCATCCTGAGTCTGTGCAGGAACTCTTGTGCTTCCGGTTGGCACATGACCTACTTTTTAATATGTGAAATAAATGCAGACATTTGAGAAAGCTTGTCCAGAACTATTGAATTTACAAAAATGATGCAGAAGTGAACACAATAGTCCATTCACATGGATAGCCCATTCACATCTTCAGTAGTGAGAGCCATCCTAACATTGAAGAGCCTGCGAGAAATGGTAGCTAAGCAACACCCTTTAAACACCGGTGTATGTTAGCATAACAGGCTGCCCCCTTCAGCATACACACGTTGCGTGTCCAAAAGGGCAAGTATCTCCCAAGTAAACTTACTATTGGAGCTGAGACAGCTTTAAGGCCGTTCAAATTAAAGAAGTTTTTTAGAATGTTTCTGTGCCCTTTCTCCTTGTGTTTGAATAATGGACATTTTTTTTCCAACTTGTGGTCTTGGACTTCTGTCTTATCAAATACAAAAGAAAGAAACACAGCGCAGGGTAGATCAAGTAAGAGGAGCACACAAAGGTATAATCACAATGAAGGAAAGCCAGAACACTGAAATTGTAAAACTTGGGCTGGGGGCGGTGGCTCGGCAGTTACAAGCAGTGGCTGCTCTTCCGAAGGACCCAAGTTCAGTTTCGGACATGCACATGGCAGCTCAACCTTCTGTAACTCAAGATTGGGGCAAGCTGATGCCTTCTTCTGGCCCTCCGTGAACACCAGGCACAAACATGGTGCACTTACATCGAAGCAGGCAGAACAGTCACATACGTAAAATAAAAATAAAGACATTTCATTTTTAAAAATAAAACTCGCATGGCAATTGCTGGTCTCATCACTGCACTTTGAGAAAAACCTCTCTCCACATGCGTTTGTTTACAGTAGCGGCACACACAATGAAAACCAAAGAAGACAAGAAACAGAGGAAGGAGGAATAGCCAGCAGCTTGCTAATAACAAGGGATGCTACCAATGAGGAGGGTCCTGAGGAGTGAAAACGTGGTTTCTAGAAGCCTCTGTCTCATTGGGCCACAGTAGGGAGTTGCTCATTTTAATCTTTACTTTAGCCGCGTTGTGATTCCCACAAACTAATGCTTTTGCCCCACCCCCTTTTAAAGCAGGCTGGCCTCAGACTCTCTGTGTGGCCAGTGGGGGTGACCTTGTTCTGACCCTCCTTCCTCCACTTCCAGAATGCTGCCATAAGCAAGCACCACCATGCCAGGGTTTGCATACTGCTGGAGATCGAACCCAGGGCTTTGTGCACATAAGGCAAGCACTATACCAACCGAGCAAGTGCGAGCAGCGACATCTCCAGTCCTTGCTTACGTCCCTATTTGCTCCTCTGCTGAGGCCACCTTGGGGACTTCAGTGGACATGGTGCCCTTCTGCACACAAGACACGGGGGAATGATACAATGACCTGGGGCCATGAGGCCCATTCTCCAGTGTCTCAGGGTCACCTTCTAGGGTGTATACACTCTGCTGGCTAGTTTTGTGTCAACTTGGCACAAGCTAAAGTCATCAGAGAGGTGTGGTGGTATTGTGTTCCCCAAAATATTGTGTACCTCAATAAACTTATCTAGGGTCAGAGACAGAACAGCCACAATATTAAACAGAGGTTAGGCAGTGGTAGCACACGCCTTTAATCCTAGCATTCCAGAGACAGAAATCCCTCTGGATCTCTGTGAGTTCAAGGCCACACTGGAAATGGCCAGGCACGGTGATACACACCTTTAATCCCAGAAAGCAAGCCTTCAATCCCAGGGAGTGGTGGTAGAAAGCAGAAAGGTATATAAGGGGTGAGGACCAGAAACTAGAGGCATTTGCCCTGGAGAGGCATTTGGCCTGGAGAGGCATTTGGCCTGGAGAGGCATTTGGGCTGGTTAAGCATTCACGCCTCTAGCAGCAGTTCAGCTGAGAGTCATTCGGATATGAGGACACAGAGGCTTCCAATCTGAGGAAACAAGACCACCTGAGGAACTGGTGAGGTGAGATAGCTGTGGCTTGTTCTGTCTGACTATCCAGCATTTCACCCCAATAACTGGCTCAGGTTTGATTTTATTAATAAGACCTTCTAAGATTCATGCTACAGAGAGGAAGGAGCCTCAATGGAAAAAAAAAATGTCTCCATAAGATCAGGCTGTAGGCAAGCCTGTAGGACGTTTTCTGAATTAGTGATTGATGGGGAGGGCCCAGTCCATTGTGGATGGTGCCATCGCTGGGCTGGTGGTCCTGGTTCTATAAAGAAGCAGGCTGAGCAAGCCATGAAGAGCAAGCCTGTAAGCAGCTTCCTTCCATGACCTCTGCATCAGATCCTGTCTCCAGGTTCCTGCCCGTTTTGAGTTCCTGTCCTGACTTCCTTCACCTATGAACAGTGCTATGGAATTGGAAGCCAATTAAACTCTTCTCTCCTAAAGTTGCTTTGGTCATGGTGCTTCATCATAGTAAAGATAACCCTAACTAAGACATACACTTTGCGTTAGTCTGCCAGGGCTTCTACGAAAATCCCACTGGCTAGGTGGCTCTAACAGCAGAAACATGTCTTCACAGCCCTGGGATGATGGTGTCAGGAGGGCCAGTTTCTCCTAAGGCCCCTCTGGTTGGCTTACAGATAGCTGCCCTACCACACTGCTTTTCTTCTGGGCGGGCTCCTAGCAGCTCTTGCCTTATAAAGAAGCCAGTCATATTGGATTGGCTCCTTTCCCCCTTGAGACTTCATTTAAACCTTTCACCTCCTTCAAAGGCCTATGTTCAAATGCACTGGGAATTTAGGGCTTCAATCTATAAATGTAGAGAGACACAATTTTAGCCCTAATATATAAAGTACGTATTCTTTGAAATGCTTATCTAGAGGCTACCATTCCCTTCACAAATATGTCAAATAAACTCTTGTTTCTGATTTAGTTTCTGATTTTGTTAATGGCCATCTCTGATTCTAGGTAGTACACATCCGAGCTGCCAAATTGATTGAAGGTGAGTAGCAGAGACTACGGGAGATATTAATTTCAACCTCATATGATTTCTAGAATGAGACCTTGACACTCCCTTCAACAAGAGGTTAGTGTCAGGTTCTGCTCTCCATGGTGAATTTCCCCCTGTGCAGTCATGGACCACACCCCCTCCACACACACACACACCCAAGTGTCCTAAACTTGTTCTGTGCTCTGCAGTCGCTTCCTTGAAAGCCTGAACAAGAGACTCTACCTCATTTTCACTGAGCCCTACAAATCACGTAGCTGGCACCCTTGAATCCTGCTGACCTTAAGACTGGATGGGCTCCCTATGTCTTGTTGTAGCTCCCTAGGGCCACAGAAGGTAATGCAGCTTATACCTCGCTCATTCACACCTTCAATCTTAGAAGTGACCACGTGCACAGTGTCTGTCCTTCAGGTTGCCATGTTCTGAGAAAGTCCAAATGACTGACTCTAGCAGAGAAGCCAGTTAAAGAGAGAGACCTGCTTCAAATGAAGTCAGACACCTGACTTCCAGGCACAAGAGGGTCTCTGAGCCAGAACCATCCAGCAGAGTCCTTCCCAAACTTTAGGCCACATGAATGATGAGTTAATAAAATGATCAGTTCTTAAAGTCTGTAAGCTCCCTCACTTAGGCCGTAATCAATAGCTCTAGCTGTTCTAACAGATCCAAATGCTATTGACAGACGTCTTTTTGAAATTTGATGGTTATTGGCACATCAAAATTCTATGTATTTCAAAGCTACAATTTCTAGAAATTATTATATATTTTACAAAATCATTAAATAATAAATTATAATCAATTAAAAAATTAAACTCAAATAAGTAAAAGAAAAAGATTTTTTAAAAAAACTTTTCAAGAGCTTAAAAACTGTCTCCTGAATGATCAGCACACACATTAAAGAGTACAACCTATGTGATTTTATAGAGAGAGCTGGAGTTAATGCTTTACTTCTGTTTTGACTTCTGCTATGCCTGGATTGGACCCAGGGCTCCCATGTTAGGTGAGTGCTCTTCTCTTGCAGTCCACCTCCAGCCTCAAATGTGCTTCATAATGTGACAGATCCTGAATGGATTTCCACATGAGTGAATTTCCGTCTAAAATGTTTTCTCCAGCTAAGCCTATGAGTCTCCCTTACAAAGCAGACTGAAGTGATGAGGGTTGTGATAGATGTCAGTGGGTAAGATACTCACACACCCCCTCACTGAGGGCCGTTCCCTTTCATTTCTTATCTATTATTTTGAATCTATAGGGAAGAGGAAAACCATATGGAAAGAGAACACTCCTGTTTGCCTTTAAGTTTGAAAGCCCTCACTCATACCTTTTTTATATTTAAAAAAATGGCTTCACCATTATAAAGTTATTATAAAGTTTCCCTTCAGATAGACATTCAAGTTTTTCCCAAAACTGATAATATTATAAATGGATACGATCCATGAGCTAAGATTTCGAACACGTTCAACAATGTTCTTAACATAAATCTCCAGAAGCAGAGGATTAACCTGCTGCCCCCACTGGATCTGCACTTGTGACACTGGGGGACAGCCAGGTTGTGCTAAGACTTAGACCAAATGGAACAGATCTAGAGCTCTTCAGTGTCACATATGGCTCGTTTTCTTACCCGAAGCCATGGACACTCTTTCCCTCCAAATGTGGTACCAGTGATCTCAAGCACACTGGGCATGCTCTATCACTGGCTTACACCCTCGACTCTGTTCTGTAGCATGCCAAACCCACCTGTGTCCTATGTCACTGGGTCACACAGAAATTTAGATGTCTTTTAAAGAAAGAACAAATAGAATAGGTCAATTTAAGTTAAATATTTGGTGAGTTATCTATTTATAATTTGTGATTTGAATCATTTGAATAAAGATGTTTCTGATATGCATTGTTCTATAGTAAATTTTAAGGGTATAGTTTTTTTTTCCAACCTGGAAAACATAACACAATTTAAAATTGGCCACTCTCATCAATAATGAAGAAGATTATTCATTAATCAAACTCTGTGACTAAGACCTGAAGCTACACCAATCAATTGTCAGTACAAACCACCAGCTTACCAACCACCTACTCAAGACGATGGTGACCCACTGAGGCAAACACAGTTCCTTCTTCATCAGCAGCTGCCTGAATTTGAGGCTTAGCTCACACACAGTGAGATATTTACAGACATTCTTCATTTTGTAAAAGGTTCATGAAAAGATGTGCATAAATTGAGTTTTGTAATTGATCTCATATTTTAATTGTTATTTGACTCATCATCTACTTATGAATATTTTAAAAAATTAAATTATCATCAATTATTTACCATCCCAAGAAATCAAGGTATATTAATTCTCTATAATTATTAGTTTGGGTCAATATTCAGTCAGAATTTACAAGTATCAATTCTCCCTTCTTTTTAGTTTAATTAAGAAAAGTGGCTATGGTAATGATAAAATAACCCAAAGCTTCTATATGTCAAGTCTACTTAAAGGAAGACAGACAGACACTCAGAAAACTGATGCTCAACACACTAGAAAGGGATCATGTTGTAGAAAAACAGAACAAACTATCCCTTTTTTCATGTGAGCGAGAGAATTAAAAGTCTCCTCTAGAGTTTTAAACACACTAAATCAAGTTCAATTAACACTGTGAGCTGGCAGAAATGTAACTTTGCAAATTTTCTGCTACCACCAGGGAAAGTGAGACAAGGTTGGCCCTGCACATAATGAGAAGTGCGGAGGGTCACTCTAAGCTAATCTGAGACCAATTCTGAACTAATAACGAAGGGAAATATTTCCACGTTGTAAGCAGCTCTCAGAAGCGACCCCTGCGGGGAGCAGCATGCTGTGAGTTTAAAAGAAAATGAGGGTAACATTTACAAAGGATGTTTTCCCAGACATCCAGCTTGATGGAAGAATCCAAAGGCTACTGGGCAAGGACCTGCTGCTGGCTTAGTGAGAGGATGCCAAGACTGACCTCAGATGCCCAAGTTAGGGACAAGTGATGCCCGAGCCCATGACAAGTTGGGAAGTAAAGCCAGGATGCTGGTGACCTACATTAGGAAGGGACCAAGAAGCACAATTTATTGTGACTGTACCAGGGACCTGGGGAAAAATAAGTCAAAGAGCTGGGCAGACAGCCAGTGGCTGAGTGCACTTGTCTCACAAGTGTGAGGACCTGAGTTCAGACCCTGGAACCCACATAAAAAGCACTGAGGGGTAGAGGCAGGGTCCGTGGGGCTCGCTGGTTGGCCAGCCTAGCCAGAAACAGTGAACTCCAGGTGCAGTGAGAGATCCTGTCTCAAGGAAGTAAGGTGGAGAGTGACAGACACTTGAAGTCCTCCTCTGGCCTATGCCTCTGCATGTGTGTGCACGCACGAGTGCATACACACACACACACACACACACACACACACACACACACACACCCTTCACGCCACACCAAGACTAAATCAGGCAGAAAGGAAGCTGCAGAGCCAAAGACAGAGCCAGGCAGTCTCTTCTTTCCCATCTCCTTGGGCCTCTGAAACAGCACATGGGGCTGTAAAGTCAGACCTCAATGACTACAAGTTACATCCCCTGGTTCGTCTATTCTTCTGACACATTGCATTGATGCAAACATTCTAAATAATTTTTAAAATGAGGAGAAACTTAAAACATTCATCTGTAGAACTAAGTTCCTAGCGTTTAAAGGAAAATAAGGTTAAACATTTACAAGCACTTATTTTTGGCCAGGTAGCCAGTTTTACCAAAGAATTCAAGCTGAGTTTAAATGAATAAATGTTCAAACAAATAAATAATCAAGTGAGCACCTATTAAAAATGCTCTCCAGAAATGTATTCTTTGGGTGGTGGAGGTGCAGAGATCCCAGAACATGCTGGGGCCTGTGGACACCAAGCATGGCCCAAATGCAAGAATACAAGAATCTGCAGCACTGATTTAGAGGGAAACAAAATTAACTTACTGAGTTATTAAGATTATTAAAAAAGGCCATCTTGAAATCTGAGGAGAAACGTTGTCCTTTGAATGAAAATAAGAAAGAGATTAGCTGTGGGTGAGGTCTAGAGTTAAATGCAGAAAATAAGAACAGATGTGAGTGTATGCACACACCTGCACACAAACATGTTTGTACACACAATTGCTTGGGAAAATCACATAAGATGATTTCCTCTGGGCTCAGTAGAAGAGACAAAGGATTCAAGAATGCTGTTCATCCATGTTGCTCTATAAAGTAGCCATTCACCATATGTGCCCAACACATCACAGTTGCTCCTCATACCTCCAAGTACTCTGTAACTGCACATGGCAAGTAAATACTATGTTAGACATGCTCCATTTTCTTACAGATTCACTGCTGGTGCTGCTCAGAGTACTACATACATCCTAATCATCTGCAGGACTTCTGTGAGCAGTTTCTGATTTGGTATGAGCTGGGTATTTGTATTTCTAGTCGAAGCCAGCTGATGCTGGTGCTGCCGGTCCAAGGACCACACTTGGAGAATCTATGGCGATGATACCAGCCGAGCTGTTCATGTCGTGCGTGTCCAAGATTCACCCTCAGCTCGGGCTCACGTCTCCCCTTCTCATCAGCAGATGCGGAAAGGGGTCTGCACACAAGGGAGGCTTGGCTTTGGAAGATGGATGGTGGTTTTACAATCAACTGCCTTTTTAAATTATGATTCCATCAGGTCAAAGTCTCCTACACTCACAGCCTTTCGGTGAGAGTTATATTCCCTGGAACTGGGGGTGAAAACGCATTTGTCTACATGAACCCTTTTCTATGAACAGTGTAAGGGCTGGGGACCTTGGATCTGGAGCTGAGTGTTGAATCGAAGGGTCTGGGACAGGTTAGCTTTCCAGGGACTGGCAGAAGAACAGAGTCCACACCATAGGACCATTTTGAAGCTTAACAAGAAGTGTACATGAATCACCACAGCATGTACCCATGAGCACCTGGAGCAGAGTCGGGTTCCTCAGTGACAGCGCTTGCTATTTTTACTAGTTCTTCATAAAATCTATAATTCGAAAACCATTAGGAGCGTGATTCTTTAGGGAATGGGCAGATTTCTCGGTGGTTAGGGACACATACTGCCCTTGCACGGGTCCTGACTTTGGTTCCCAGCACCCACACCAAGCTGTTCACAACCACACGTAACTCCAGGGATCTGACTCCCTCTTCTGGACTCCATGGGTATCTATACTCATACATTCTCAGACCCACACACAGACACAACCATATACACATGATTAAAAATTAAAAATAAAATTTCAAATGAGTGTCTAAGCCAATATCAAAATGTGTTTTCTATGCTTCTTAACTCCCATGTTTGGAGACATAGCTCAGAAGCAATATTAAAGTTTGCTACAGGAATTTTACAGAGGCATTTTAAACATGAAAGCCAAGAGTCATCTGTACACAGCACATGGGCAGGGGCTACTGAAGACAGTTTCTTTTCTTTTTTTAACAATTTTTTTTTTTTAAGATTTATTGATTATGTATACAGCATTTTGCCTGCATGTGTCCCTGCAGGCCAGAAGAGGGCACCAGATCTCATTACAGGTGGTTGTGAGCCACCATGTGGTTGCTGGGAACCGAACTCATGACCTTTGGAAGAGCAGTCAGTGCTCTTAACCACTGAGCCATCTCTCCAGCCCTGACAGTTTCTTCAGTTACATTTTCATCCATCAAGAGGGAAGAGCCCTGAACACTGTGAGCTTCAGCAGAGCTGACGGCTGGGTTGGAACCCCCAGCTTCTAGCCCACTCCTAGGGATCTGGAAGGTGCTCCACAGTGTTGGAGAGATGTGTGAGTGGGGTGGGTGGATTAGTGGAGGCACAGCGGGGTTCTTAGGAATAGATGGGTGATGGGTGGGTAGCGGGATGACCAGTGCTCCTCTTGTACTCTGTGTTACAGGCTAGAGTCTACTATTCCAGGCTTTGTGAGCATCCGGCCAACTTCCTCACTTAAAAGATAAGGTCCAAATGACACATTTAAGATCACCAACTACTTATTCAGTGATAAAGCCCTACACCTCAAACACGGCTTGGAGAGGAAAGGAGAGGAAAGAGAAGGGAATGAGAGAGGAGGGGAGGGGAGGGGAAACAGAGATAGAAGGAGGGAGGGAGGGAAAGAAGCATGAAGAGAAAGGGGAGGAGAATGCAGGGGAGACTTAAAGACTATCCAGGTGGTAACCTTAGTATTTTAGTAAGATGCACATCATCTCTTTAACCTGCCAGCATCCCTCACTGTCAAGGATCTCTTTGAACCAAAAGCACAATCTGGTATTTTCTAAATCTATTTCTGATCAACACAAGTCCTTAGATTAATAAAATTCTCTGAGAAATGCATTTACAAAATGGGTGAAATAGCAACTTTTCTGATATGATAGTTCATATGTAACATGTAAAAATATGGTATTTCAGAGGTTAACTATCCAAGTAGAGCTGTTGTTGCTTGCCCACACATCCATATTTGCTTTTCTTCCTCAGCAACAAACCCCCGATTTACAGATGGCTCTTACTTGGGTTCTCTGCAAGAGCATCATGTTCTCTTAACCACTGAGCAATCTCCTGGCACATTTAAAAATTTCAGCATTTATTTTTATTTTGTATTTATGTATATATCTATGCCCTGGGAAAAGGTCTGTTTTCAAATTTCTCCAGAGTTGTGCAATAAGGTAACAAAAATCTACCCAATCAGATAAAATTGTCCCATGAAATTTCCAGTGAGTTTCTTTAGTGTGTCTTCTACATCTTTGCTTGGTGTGAGGTTCTCATGGCTGGACCTTCACCAATATTTCTGGACCAAGAGAAGAAGGGTTATATTTTAAGGATGAAATTGGGAAAAGCTAGATACAGTGTGTAACCCCCCCAATGACTTGGCATCTCCATATGAAACTTGTACTACCTAGACTTTCCTGTAAGAGGAAGAAATTTTTCTGTCGTTTAAGCCACTGTTCTGTTTTGTTTTCTTTCCAAATGCAACTCAACCTAATTTTACATATATGAATCACATACTACTATTCTTGGCTAGTTACAAAGAGTGGGGTTCATATTTCAAAAATTGTTCAGAGTTGAAAACTTCCATGAGGACGTGGTGAATGGCGGTGCAGTAGGCTGATAACTTACACCTATTTAAAGTTACAGGCCCCTATCTTTTGCAGTTTGGATATAAAGGATTCTCTCAGAAGGCTCATATATCGGAAGCTTGCTCCCCAATTAGTGACTATTCCTGACCTAGTTACTGTTCTATTGCTGTGAAGAGACACCATGACCATGGCAGCTCATAACAGAAAGCATTTAACTGGGGGCTTGCTCACAGTGTCAGAGACCGAGTTCATTTCCATCATCATGGGGAGCATGGAGGCAGACAGGCAGGCACGGTGTTGGAGCAGTAGCTGAAGGCTTACATCTATCCACAAGATGGAGTCAGAGAGAGAGGGTGAGACTAGTCCTGATGTGGGCTTTTGAAAACTCACAGCCCACCTCCAGTGACACACCTCCTCCAACAAGACCACACCTCCTCCACTAAGGCCACACCTCCTAATCCTTTCCAAACAGTTCCACCAACCGGGGACCAGGTATTCAAATATATGAGCCTATGAGGGGCACTCTCGTTCAAACCCCCACACTGATCATGAGGTTCAGAGCCATCAGAGAGAATTTAAAGAAAGAATCAGAGATACTCGGAGAAGCAGAACACAGAGCTTAGTGGGTGGTTCTGGTGGGAGTGTAGAAGACCAGCATGCCAAGAAAAAGTGCAGTGAAGACTGAATTATGAGGTTTCAGTTGGAAATGAGGATGGTATTGGGAACTAAACTTGAAGCCACTCTTGTGGCACTGTGGCATGGAGCTTGTCTCCCGTTTGTCCAGGTCCTAGGACTTTGTAGAGGCTGAGTGAGGGACTTCTGACCCAGGAAATTTCAGGGTAGCACTGCATCCAGATATGATTATTGCTGGCTGCTTTGGTCCAGATTTATAATGAAAATTGGAAGCAAAAAGCAGAAGAGAAGGAACACTGAAAGAGTGTATTTAAAATTGGAGTCAAGGAATGGTGACCAAAATGATTAACACCATGGAAAAAGTTAAGTACTTTACAGTGAGACAAAAGGACAGACGCCTGCTGATCCAGCATCTGAGCCCCACTGATCATGGACTCAAGATCTTGATTTAAGAAGGGCCACCTGAAGAAATGTTCCCTATGTTAATCTATCCAGGGACACAGAGGCTACTGCTGTGGTTTGAGTGTGCTTGGCCAAGGTACAGCTGGCCTCAGGTCTCATCAATGCCTATACGATGCTAATTTTGCAGGCGTGGAGAAAATGAGTCGTTGGTTCTAGCTTCTACCCAGGCTGCAAAGAAAGGTCTGGCAGATGACGCCGTATATGGACAGGTCAGAACAGGAAGTAAATAGAGTCAGCCCCTGAGAGAGGCCACGTAAGCTGCAACTGGCAAGGACTAAGAGCAGGACTTCCCAAGGCTTTTGGGACTTACATCCTGCCACCTAGATGCCAGATGTTTTAATGTTTGCTGAAGCGCGATCGGAATTAGTCTTTACAATAAAAATCCAGAGTCAGATATCGAGGGTAAAAGCTGAAAAATCAGAGAAGCAGAGCAGCCAGCCTCCAGAGACTTCTTACCTCTATGAAATCTCAGACCGAATGGCAGGGGAGAGATCCTGTCTCTACGAATCCTCAGACTGAATGGGTGGGGATCCTGTCTCTATGAACCCTCAGACTGAATGGGTGGGGATCCTGTCTCTATGAATCCTCAGACTGAATGGGCATGAGATCCTGTCTCCACCGCCTTATATTCCTGTCTCCACCTTCTTAGTGCTGGGATTAAAGGTGTGAGCCACCACTGCCTGGCCTCTATGGTTAACTGGTGGCTAGCTCTACCCTCTGATCTCCAGGCAAGCTTTATTTGTCAAAACAGAGACAAAATATCACACAACAGTTTGCCTTGCTGAGTTTTGAAATTGCTTTGGTCTGATATCTCCTTGATAGTTTTATTTCTTTTTAAAATAATTTTATTATTATTTTATTTTATGTGTATGGCTCTTTTGCCTGCATCATGTGTATGCAGTGCCCACAGAGGCCAGAAGAGGGCATTGGATCCCCTGGAACTGGAGTTACAGACAGTTGTGAGCTGCCATGTGGGTGCTGGGAATCAAACCTGGGTCCTCTGGAAGAGCAATCAGTGCTCTGAACCGCTGGGGCATCTCTCCAGCCCTTCTTGCTATTTTTCTCTTTCTTCCTTTGGGGATGGGAGTTTGTACCCTATCCCACCGATGCATGTTAGAAATTCATAACTTTCTTACTGATTTTACAGATGCTCTTAGCAAAGAGCTTGCCCTGAAGCTCCAAGAAGATATTAAACTTGGGCTTTTGAGCAGTACTACTGGGAACTGTTGAGACCTTGACGGGTCTTGGCGCTTTTGAATTATGAGATAGACACGAGCCATTTGAGGGGTGGGGACGGAATGCCATGGTTTCGATATGACTGTAGTGTGGAAGGCTTGGTTCCCAGTTGGTGGCCCTGTTGAAAGTTGATTTGAACATGAAGGTGTTAACATCAGTTGGGGCAGTGCATAGATGACTCCACAGCTGAACGGCTGTGAGGTGTGAGGAAGTCACTGAGGATGTGGATTTGAAAGGACCACCTTGTCCCCAGATCCTTCCTCTCCTGTCCCCTCTGCTTGCTGCCATGTGGTACACTGCTCTTCTATGGCATCCCCTCTAGCCGTGATATTTCTACATTAACACAATCTAAAAGCAATGGCGCAAGATAGCCACAGTGTAAAACATCTGCTAATATGAGCCAAACTACATCTTCCTTCCTTTCAGCTGCCTTTCTCAGACACTCTGTCACAACAACGTAAGGAAACTACCACCTGCAAATCCCTTGTTCTTATCCAGCATGTCTCAGTTCGTCACCTCTAAATTCTGCAATCTCCACTCTTCTTCCAGTTTCCCGGACATTTCCTTCTCGCCTCTCTCCCTTTGTTGCAGAACCAAGTCCCCTGCCACAGTTCCTCTGACCACCACACGCCACGCCACCCTCCCTTTGTCTAGACTTCACATTGCATAACAAAACTCCACATCAAAACCACCCAGCCAGTTCTTCTAGTACGAAAACGCTGAATTCGAGGCATTGTGCTACTTAACTGAGCTCTCTCGTCTTTTCTATTCCACACATTTGTAGTTCCACAGCATCTTTAAGAAACCAGATATTGACTAGTTGGGACTCACCCATGGATTCTACAGGTCTGTACATTTTGTTTGTTTGTTTGTTTGTTTGTTTGTTTGTTTTGTGAGGATAATGGGAGAGAGGGGATGCTATCCTTCTACCACACTGGTCCCAGGGGTTGAACCCAGGTTGTCAGGGCTGGTGGCCGGTACCTTTACTTTGCTAAGCCATCTTGCTAATAAAAGAACAGACTTTGTTTGTTTTTTTGAAAAAAAACCAAATCATTTTTTTTTTTCAGGCCCTCAAGTGAAACAAGAAAACACCATCTTTACTCTTATAATGCTCCCATACTATTATTCATTTTAGGGGCTGGGGAGATAGAGAGCTCAATTGGTAAAGTGCTGGCCATGCAAGCACATGGACTAGAGTTTGAGCCCCAAAAGTCATGTTAAAAATCAATCAAACAAACAAACAACAAAAACCTAAGCATGCTGGTGTGTGTTTGCGATCCCAGCGCTGGGGAGCAGGCAGAGATGGGCGGACCCCTGGGACTTGCTGGCCAGCCAACCTGGCTCACTTGGTGAGCGCCCGGTCAGTGAGAGATCCTGTCTTGAAAAAGAGGATGAGTGACACCCGACATTGTATTCTGTCTTCCACACACATGAACCTGGACACATGTGCAACACACACACACACACACACACACACACACACACACACACACACAAACGCTATTCCTTTTAGATAATTGGACATTGAAAATGTCAAGTCTTTCCAATTCCTGCCCCCCCCCCGCAAAATTAACTTATAACTTGGACAGACTGAGATTCTGAGGAGTTTGAAGCTTACTCAATTTGAGGAGCCCTAGCAAGAGAGGCTGGCATGGTGGCCCATACTTTAACCCCAGCATTTGGGAGGCAGAGGCAGAGGCGGGTGGACATCTGTGAGTTCAAGGTTAGCCAGGGCTACATAGTGAGAGCCTGTCTCAAAAACAAACAAGCAAGTTAAGAGGAAGAAGAATATAACCAGCAGCTCATGGTGGCGCACACCTAATCAACCCGGTACTCGGGAGGGTGGAGGAGCAGCAGACGTTCAAGGCCATCCTTGGCTACATGGCAGGTTTGAAATTGGTCTGGGCTACATGAAATCCTACCAAAAAAAAAAAAAAACCCAAAAAACAAATGAACAAACACCAAAAAAGCATATAACAAAAGCTCTCCAAATGTAAAACAAGCAAAAAATTGCAAAGTTATAACTATACCCGATATAGAATTAGGTCTGGGTCTTCTCGAGGGGCCTGTGACCTATACAAATGAGAAGCTCTAAAACTCAGGTTTCACCAACTTTGTGGTAAAACCACCCCTGTTTTTCATCAAGACACACACACCAAACTCTGCCCAAGAGGAGAGAAATCACTCGATGCATGGCTGAAAGCCAAACAAGAAAAAAAAAATAGGTAAGAAAAAGTCAAGTAGCAGGATTTGAACTTCCTGTTATATTTGCATAGCAGTTATACTGGGGGCGGGGGGTTATACTGCTAGGCAGAGTCAGGGTCACAAGGAATCTGACTTGAAAACCTTCTTACCTCATGTCCTTACAGATTTGGAATAGTAAAGAACACGAACACAAAATGGTTGAGGGTTTCTGACTTTTCGTTCCCGTTACACACGTGGTAGACAGGAGGAAAGCACGTGTGTTCTAGCAGTGATGAGTCTCGATGAGCTTTCTCCCATGCACAGTCCACCTGCCGCTCAGCCCGGGGCAGGTGGGGGAGGGTAGCAGCCGTCCATCCTGGACGCTTTAGGCAAGGCGCACACAGTAACACATACACTGAACCTAATTTTATTCTGGGAACGGGCGTCCCCTGACCTCCCTGTTCTTGTACTTTCTTTAGAATAACAGTGCAGTTGTTCGGTCTTATCTTGGTTTCCCTATCACCAAATGGAATCATTTGGGGACAGGACAA